>JACXGM010004449.1:0-17866 GCA_016801145.1 Umbra pygmaea | reverse complement strand
TCCACTGTTTCTGGTTCAAAAGTGGCTTGACCTGGGGAATGCGGCACCTGTAGCCCATTTCCTGCACACGCCTGTGCACGGTGGCTCTGGATGTTTGTACGCCAGACTCAGTCCACTGCTTCCGCAGGTCATCCAAGGTCTGGAATCGGTCCTTCTCCACAATCTTCCTTAGGGTCCGGTCACCTCTTCTGGTTGTGCAGCGTTTTTTGCCACACTTTTTCCTTCCCGCAGACTTCACACTGAGGTGCCTTGATACAGCACTCTGGGAACAGCCTATTTGTTCAGGAATTTCTTTCTGTGTCTTACCCTCTTGCTTGAGGGTGTCAATGATGGCCTTCTGGACAGCAGTCAGATCAGCAGTCTTACCCATGATTGCGGTTTTGAGTAATGAAACAGGCTAGGTGTTTTTAAAAGCCTCAGGAATCTTTTGCAGGTGTTTAGAGTTAATTAGTTGATTCAGATGATTAGGTTAATAGCTCGTTTAGAGACCCTTTTCATGATATGATAATTCTTTGAGATAGGAATTTTGGGTTTTCATGAGCTGTATGGCAAAATCATCAGTATTAAAACAATAAATGACCTGAAATGTTTTAGTTGGTGTGCAATGAATCTAAAATATATGAAAGTTTAATTTTTATCATTACATTATGGAAAATAATGAACTTTATCACAATATGCTAATTTCTTGAGAAGGACCTGTAATGTTTTAGTAACATTTGCCAATATGAAACATCAACTTTCAGTTTTTTTTATATCAAAAAGAATAACATTTCAATGTACAATTTGTAAAATTAGCCAGAATACGTAATGGGTCTAAAAAACTTTTGCAAGGCACTATATATTCTTCAAAATTATATATTTTCCTCCGGAAGGAAGAATATTAGCCTTAAATTAGATATCATTATTAGACTTCAGTGTTGCCCTGTATCCATCTTGCTAGCTTGCAAGCTTGTGTAACATATTTTAGTATAAGATCTTGTCTGTGCTTACTGATTGTTGATACGTAGTAGCAGCTATCCCTTTTCATATTTTATTGTCATTCTATTATTTTCATACTGAGGGATAGTGTGGTTTTAATTCATTGTCTTTTACTGCTATTTGTTTTCCCATTATCTTACCACCACCCTAAGGTAGTGGCTAGTATGTCTTTTAACATCCTATTTAGTCTTGTCGTTTAATTAGGCTGAAGAACTTATTCAAAGTGAAACATTCCTGAACACCTTAAAAACAAAAACATCCAGAAAGAACACGTGGCACAGAAAAGGTTTTGCATACTCATCTTCATATGCTAGAAGCACAGAACAAGAAGCATGCCTGTAGCATGTAACCTAGTGACTCATTCCATAAGGTCAGAAACAGCATCAGAAGACCTACCGTAGGATCCACAATCATTAAACACACTAGTCTAATATTATCAGCCAAAGCCGACTATAGCTACAGTATACTTGCCTGGGAAATGAAAAAGTCCAAGCAGAGTCAGCCTACACACAAGCTATATAAAATGGGACTTTCTCTAGAATGAACCACCATTGCTAGTTCAGCTGGTGACATTTATAAACCAGATTCAGTCAGAGTCAGGAGTTACAAATGAATTATGAACATCCCATTATCATCATTTTTTAATATTTATTTCTGATTGGCTTGAAGAGCTTTGGCGCCTGCATTATTTGCGCTGTATAATTGATTGCACAGTATGTTTAAATGTTTTTACATGTTCAGTGTTTGAGTTGCTTTTGAAAACAGACTAAAATAGCTGTTTAGAATAACCAACAAAGGTAATAATAATTTATGCTGTACATTTCTATAGAAGTATTCTTTTAAATAACAAAAGCATTAATTATAAATTGTTAAATTACAACTCTTACAACTTCTTCACTTTCACGAACAAGTCAGGTTGTTTAAAACATATGTTCACAGCAAAATCATCAGTGTTAAATCAACTCTGAGAGTGTTATATTAATATTCTCAGTGTTTATAAAGCACCAATGGTAACTACGTATATAAACACTGAGTGTTAATCTAACACTAGAGTTAATCTAATACATAGAGTTGATTTAACATAGGTGATTTTGCTGTGTTGATCTATTGCTGAGCAGGACAGTTAATTGTGTCCAGGTTGTTGTTGTTGTAAATAACAATATATTCTTAGCATAATAAACTGGACAAATAATGTTAGTAACATATATATTACAGCATTAAGAAATGTATCATTGAATTGATGCTTTAGAGCAGTATAACACTGAAATAGCTCTCTTTGGCCACACACACCAGGATTTGAATTCAGAAAAAACCTACTGATGGGTATTTAATCTTCAGGTCAAATAGATGTTTGTGCCAGGAGGCTGGGCATTTAATGTAAATGGCAAGTCCATATGCCCAGACCATAGATCACATTGCAAAATGATGATATAGCTCATATTACCTTTGTTTGTTATATACAGCCTTTTTATTCTCATGTTTATGGAGAGTGCCAATCAGATTTATGTTGAAACATCTTGCCAGTCCAGTATGTCTTAGGCCTAGCAATGACTAGTGCCAGTGAGGTATATTAGCTATTTATTCAATTCATTTTATATTACCCTCTTTTAAAAAGTGTATGATTAAATCACTATGGGGAAAACAATTAACTTTTTTTTGTCATGAAATAGCTGTCTAATTTTATTTATAATACATGAAGCCATAATGATATTTTTGTTTGTCTATGAGTACTGCGTCAAAGTGTTAATTAAGAAACATTTATTTTATAATCTTTTAAATCATCATACTGTTTTTTTATTTTATTTTTTATTTAAAAGATTTTATTGATCACGCACCAATACCAAACTGTGCAACAGGCCATGTGGTGGTGTTTGTTCCAACGCTACGTTAGTGCACTGTTGTGACAATAAATCTGAACTCAAAGGGCTCAGATCACGACTCTTTGTCTTCATTTTGTCCACTTTGATAAAAATGTTGTCTGAAAAAGAACTTATAGAAATGCTAATTATTTTACACACAAAATCAAATGGTCATGTTTTATTTGAATACATTGATCTTAGCAGATTTTTACATTGAATTGTTTCATCTCTGTATGCAGTAAGCACACTAAATGTCTGTATATTCAGTTATACGGTAAAAACTTGACTTACTTTGAATTAATAACACATAAATAATGCTAGAATATACAGTAGCAAGCATTACATCAGCATCAGACAGGTTCAAATACATGCATATTTCATTAGTAATTTAAATACATATATTTACTCTAAACTATATAAGTATTTTCAAATAATATGGTCTGAATCAATGCTGTGGGAAACAACTTTTTTCAATGGCTTTGCAATGTCATTAACTGTCTTAAGAGTGTGCAGTACATACGGGCGACACTGTATTCAGCCACATATGGATACATTGACAACCCAAATATTGATGGCTTCATCACTTGACCACTGTAACCTCTTCTCTTGCAGACTCATATAATGATGGTTACGACCTGATTCGCTATCACAAGAGACCCAGCTACTGTGCCAACTCGTACTTGGCACTTCCATCCAGAGAAAAGGAAAGGGTAAAGAGGCCCGAGGGCAAGACCATAGACCCCAGGAGCCGAGTCCAAAAGCTCCAGCGCATCTGCTTGCGCCGCAGGAAGTGACAACATAGTGACGTAGATTATCAACATAATGTCTGTAATCACTTTTTCTATGCAATAGGCATCATTTTTTTAAATTAATTTAAAAGAATCTAAATTAAAACTAAATTAGTGTTAAGTGAAGTAACATTAACTGCATCATGTTGTGAATAAAATGTGACCATAATAAATGTTATTTTGATTATCTACAATGCCTTGCATAAGTACACATTTTAGTGGAATGAAATGGTATTATGCCCTATAAAGGCAAAAGTATGTAGAATGGTGAAAAATTACTTTAGTCAGAAATGCAAACAAGAGGCCAATGGTAACTCTGAAGTACAGTAGCTCTACTGTATCTGGCGAGATCCATAGCTGAGATGGTAGAATCCGTCCATAGGAATACTGTACCCCAAACAATCCACAAAGCTTGTCTTCATGGACTTGTGATGAAGAGAAAGCCAATGCTGAAAAAAAACATATAAGATCCTGTTTGGGGTTTGACAAAAGGCATGTGGCAAAAGCTTCTCTGGTCTGATGAGCCCTAAAGTGAACTTATTGGCAGCGCAAAATGCTATGTTTGCTGTATAGCCAACACTGCTTATTACCCTGAGAACACTATCCCCATGGGGAAGCATGTTGGTGGAAGCATCATGTTGTGGGGATGCTTTTATCGGCAGGGACTGGGAAACTGGTCAGGATTAAGAGAAAATCTGTTTCAGTCTACAAGACTCCTGAGACTGAGGCTGAGGTTAATCTTCCAGCAAGATAATGACCCTAAACACACAGCCAAACTACACTGTTTAAAACCAATAACCTGAATGTCTTAGAATGGCAAAAGCCTAGACCTCAATCCGATTGAGAATCTCTGGAAGGACTTGAAAACTGCTGTTCACCAACAGTCCCCAGCCAACCTGACAGAGCTTGCACCATTTTTCCTGG
Organism: Umbra pygmaea; assembly: GCA_016801145.1. Lineage (NCBI taxonomy): Eukaryota > Metazoa > Chordata > Actinopteri > Esociformes > Umbridae > Umbra > Umbra pygmaea. Next base: position 13,317 of record JACXGM010004449.1, on the reverse strand, counting down.
AAGAATGGTCTAAAATTGCAGGATCCAGAAAGCTGTTAGAAACCCACCCCAAAATACCCACAGCTGTTATTGCTGTCAAAGGTGGTTCTACCAAGTATGGACTCAGGGAAGTGAATACCTATGTAACCAACTAAAGACCTGCTGTATCATTTAGAGAAATATATTGAGTATATTCTTTTTAAAATAGTGCCACATTTCCAATTTTCTCCATTCAATTTAAACAGTTAAAAGTACATTTCCAAAATTCTACTCACTGGCGAGTTAAGTGCTTTTGCCTTTATAGTGCAGAATCCTATTTCTTTCCAGGTTGTTACGCTACAAAATGTGAAAACAACCAAGGGGGGTGAATCCTCAAGCAAGGCACTGTAGCTAAACAAAATAACTTTTATGGTCACATTTTCTTCATAACATGATGCAGTTAATATGTTACTTGCACTTTAATGTAGGTTGAACTTACATCGTTTTATACCTTGTTTGTAAATAAGCAAAGAGACACACATTATAAGGCTACTTTTAATAAACAGGCATGAATATAAACAAGTAATTTAGCAGCTGAAAAACACCAAGCTCAATAGAAAGTAGTTGGACAAAAAAATGGTAATCCCATAGAGTATCTTCTAGTTCTTTCCATCCTTCTCGTCATCTTCCATATGTATCATTCTCTTCTCACATTTCATCAACCTCACACCTGATGAAGACAAGTAATGCATTGAATATAAAATATAATATTACACATGATGATATTACACAAACATCAAAATACAAGTTCATAATGTTCTAATGCATATTTTGGATTGTGTCTATAGATTACATTAGAAATGCAAATACAATAAGAGGGTAGAGCTTCCTTTATATATTGATTTAGTGATTATTTTGTTTTATTTATATATTTGTTTATGTATTTATATATTGATTGATTGTTTGATTCATTGAATCATTCATAGATTGATATACATAGTAATGTATTTATTTAACAATATGGCACATTTAATCCTCCATAATATGCATAATACCATAAACATTTTTGTTTTCACATTGAAACCTTACAGGCCTTTATGTACTGTACATTACATCAACATTATAGTCAAAACCACTATTTTACATTTTTTTCCTGAAGACATTGACAAACCAGGTCACAACTTTTCAGCAATAAATGATAATAATTCAGAAGAAGTACTGTAAACCTGGTCATTTTTGATAAAATATTACTGATGGTCATTCAGCTACAACGTGCCAAAATAGTCCCAAAATTAAACAATCAGGGCAAAATCACCCTGGAGGATTCACAGCCTTGTACAGTATGCTTGAACCACTAAGCTCACAGGACGTCTTCAATCAGGCCCCTCCCATGCATTTCTGGTTCCTCTTAGAGAGTCTTTGTGGGTCTTTAATCTAGAGCTGGCCATAACCTCCCACTCACTCCTCCAACAAAACAGCCCATCTACCCTGGAAATACAGATGCCATCATGGCGGCAGTCTAAACAGATATACCGGTAGCTTAGAGGTGAGCTATAAATGCCTAACTGAAATCTATCCCATAAAGGACTGGCCAAGAGTCACAGAGACATTCACCCGTACTTTAAAGACATTTGATGTAACTGTTTTATCTTTATTGCCAGTTGTATAAACAGTAGAGCTGGTGAGAAAACAAAACATGTCCATTATTACATAATGTTGGACAGGCCTGAACAAGAACGCCACTTTTACTGTACACTTTATATGTTGCATTCAAATAGTGAGTGGGTGTGTTGTCTCAAGTGCACAATACAAAACATTATTCTTGTTTTGTTCTTCTGTTTAATTCTGTGCCAAAAAGGCATTTAAAGACATATATGTATATATATCCCAAGCAAAAAAAGTATACTTAATTGTACTTGAAATGTATTTTAATTGTCCTAAATATATTTCTAATATATTCTTTTGGTATATATATTTTGAAAGTATATTTCAAATATACTTAAATATATTGAATATACACTTATGGTTAAACATAAGTATACTAGAAGTATAATACTGGATTATAATTTAAATATATTTTTTTTATTTGGGATATACTCAAATAGACAAATAAAGAAAAAATTACAGTAAGCACATTGGAACATACTGTATAGAGTTTCACATTTGTTATTCTGCTACTCAAGGCCCATTTTGGTTTCAACACCATGACTGACAAAGTGCAGGGGGTGACTGACCAGGTATGAGTGGAGGTGTGTTGAGAACGGGTGTATCTTTCCTGCGTGGTTTTTTCAGTTCCTGGTCGTTAGGCAGCTCCTGGGGCTGCACAGCATCAGGACAGTGTTTCCCCAGCTCCAGAAGGGCCCCGTCAGGCTCTCCCTCCTGATCTGTCACACAGAAATGTACCGTCACTCAACAAGGCACCATGACACATCATTTAGTAATGTTTCCTTTAAGTTCATTGCAAAACAGCAAAGAAAGTTGTGGTTTTAAATGTTAAGAATTGTATGTTGTGTGAAATAGTGATATTTTATAGTGTGTATGCATGTGTTCCTGTTTTACTATCTTTGTTGTTTGGTAAAAAAAGGAAAGGTATTTCAAAGTGACAACGTTTGGTCAGTCCTTAATTTGAAAAGAAGATTTACAATACAAAAGCTGTGTTTTAAGAATACAATATAAAAAAATATCTGTGACAAAACAGTAAAAAGGACAGGTAATTTATTTTACTCACATTTCCTTCAAGACAATAACAGAAAATACTTTATAGTATAAAACATATTACGATATGACATGATATTACAAAGTAGTATCAGCTCTATGTGTTAACAGACATTTACTGCGTTAATAAAGTATTTTCTGTTATTGTCTTGAAGGAAATGTACCAGTAGTTAAACTAATACTATAAGTACTGGTATTTTTGCTGCCAGTATTCTTACTGTTTTTTATGGAACAATGTTTTACGGAGTAGTAAATGTTAGGAACTAGCATATCGGATCCAGCGGCTAAAAAATCTAATTAGTTAATACAAAATACAGACAATATTAGAATAGCAAAATTGACATTTCAAAATATCTGCTGTCATTTTTTAGCAAACTTAATGTGTGAAAATGTTTGTATGAACATAAACGGGCTCAACAACTAAGACATGAACTGGTAAAGTATGGATAGGGAGTAATGTGTCCATGAACAAAGGGGGGGGGGTCTAAATGAAATGAAACAGTCAGTATCTGTTGTGGCCACCAGCTGCTTTAAGTGCATCTCTTCCTAATGGACTGCACCATATTGGCCAGTTCTTGCTGTGAGATGTTACCCCATGCTTCCAGGCACCTGCAAGTTCTAAGACATTTCATGGGTGAATGGCCCTAGCCCTCACACCCCGATCCCAGACACACTCAATGGGATTAAGATCTTCACTGGCCGGTGCAGAACACTGAAATTCTTGTCGTGCAGGAAGTCATGCATAAAATGAGCAATACAGCTAGTGGTATTGTCATGCTGGAGGATCATGTCAGGATGAGCCCGTAGGAAGGGTACCACATGAGGGAGGAGGATGTCTTCCCTGTAACGCAGTGTTGATGCATTGACAACAAGCACAGTCTGACGATGCTGTGACACACCACCAACGCTCATGAGTTCGACCAACACCCCTGGTGAGACAAAACCACAACTGAGTGAAGAGCACTTTGCTAGTCCTCTCTGGTCCAGCAAAGGTGGGTTTGTGCCAAAAGACGACATTGTTGCCAGTGGTGTTTGGTGAGGACGTGCTTTACAATAGTCCTATAGGCCCTCAGTCCAGCCCCTCTCAGCCTATTGGGGACAGTATGAGCACAGATGGGGGAGATTGTGCATTCCTAATGTAACTCGGGCAGTGGTTACTGCCATCCTGTACCTGTCCTGCAGGCAGGGCCGATCCCAGGCATAAGCAAACTAACCGGGTAGGAGGGGGCCCCCAAATCAATTTCTGCTTAGGGCCCCCTAAAGGCTCGGGCCGGCACTGCCTGCAGGTGTGATATTTGGATGTACCAACCCTGTGCAGGTGTTCTTACAGGTTTTCTGCCACTGTGAGGATGATCCACTTCCTGTTTCTTTTAGCAATCTCTTGGGCGTCTCACAGTACGGACATTGCAATCTATTGCCTTGGCGACATCTGCAGTCCACATCCTTGCAGCATGCCTAAGGCACATTCACGCAGGTGAGTAGGGACCCTGGGCATCTTTCTTTTGGTGTTTTTCAGAGTCAGTAGAAAGGTCTCTTTAGTGTGCTCAGTTTTCATAACTGTGACCTTTATTGCCTGCTATCTGTAAGCTGTTGGTGTCTTAATGACGGTTCCACTGGTGTATGTTCTGTTTTGATCATTTAACAAGCATGTAAACACTCTACAATATAAATATTTTAGTTATTTGGCTTTTTATGAATTATCTTGAAAACACAGTGTCCTGAAAAAGAGACAAGTCTTTTTTTTTATATGTTTTTAAAAACCAACGTGAAATTTGGCTTGCCGGTACATTCATAGAAAGTTACATACAGTATATAGTGCATCTTGAAGGGTAAGCTGTAGGAGTTCAGGATTACAGTAGGTTTAAAGTTTGTTACTGAGGCTAAGACTAGGTTTAAGGTTAGGTTGGAATTCTTTTAACATTTTTTAATGAAAAATGAATATTAGTCATGAAAAGTCATGAATAAATGGTGTGTGTGTCTGTCTGTTTGTGTCTGTGTGTGTGTGTATTTCTGTGGATTGGTGTGTTTGCGTGCACCTGTGTGTGAATCTACGCATATGTAATCACCATCATGAATACACAGAGGCGTTGTGCGTGACAGTCGGCAGACTTGGCTGCTGTCTTGCCATCTGTCACTGTGTTGTTTGGTCTCAGTGGAGAGCTGCTCTCCCTCTCCTTTCTCTCTCTCTCTCTCTCTCTTCCTTTACCACACTGTCTCTCTCTGTCTCTCTCTCTTCCTTTACCACACTGTCTCTCTCTGTCTCTCTCTCTTCCTTTACCACACTGTCTCTCTCTGTCTCTCTCTCTCTCTTTCTTTGAGACACTCACAGTGGGTCTCCTGTTCTCTCAGCAGCCTGTGTTCTGCTGTCTCCGGGGGCGACCTCACACAGCCACAGCCTGTAGTCATGTTCTCTCTGTCAGTGGGGATCAGATCACATATCACAACTCAATCTCAGTCTGGACACACATGCATTCATTATGGATGTTCACGTCAATAGGGGCTTCAACACTTCAGGAAAATGGCAGGCTTTGTCTGAGGTGTCTACAGTAGCTTTGAATAAATCCTTTCTGCTAATGCTATGTTTTCCACTAATTTGATGTGTTTATTTTTTTGCCGGTTATCATAAGAAAACAAATATACACAAAGTAGAACCAATTCGTTCAAATACTTTTTTCATTGTGTTCACAGGATAAGTAAAATAAACATTTCAAGAAGGATGTTAAAGGTTTAGACCAAAACAATGAATTAGGTTAATTAATAGTTCCTGTTCTGCGTAGACAAAGCAGTTCTAAAGAGGCTGACAAGGGTCCCCAAACATTGAGATTATTTTTTTGGTTAGTTTCGTTAGCATATTGCAAATTGATAGTGTTGAATTGATCATCTGAGTTCAGAGGCTTAAATCGCTAATATTAAACCCCTTGACAATGACAAATCTTATACAAAACCCAATTTCAATAATACACCCTGCAACATTATACAATGTGTTTAAAACTGTTAAAAGTTCTACAAAGCTATTGGATAAATGAAATAGATTAGATGACAGCCTAGATAGAGAGATATATTGATTAGATATATTGTAGATTGTAATACAGATATTTGAATAGATGATATTAGATAGAAGTAGATTTGATAGAAAGCTTAGATATATGACACAGACAGATGAAGGCTTCTTACCTAAGCTATGCAGACAGGGCAGGGCAGCAGCACTGAGTGCCAGGCCAGATCAAAGCCATGGTGTTATGTACCTAGGAGGAGGGGCGTTCTCACCATCTATCCTCTCAGCCCAGCGTCTCCATTAGCGCCCGTTGTCACAGCGACGGGAGCCCTCTCGTCCTATGCCTGCTGTGGTGTCCAAACAGCGTGATGAATTTCAATGGGATCATAATTAGCAAATTTCAACAGGTTCAGTGCACTTTGAGCAGCAAGGCCATGTGAGAGGCTCTATGTCATTGAGCGTGGGAGAAGAGTGGTAGAACACGAGATAGAGAGCAGGTAAAAGAGAGACGACTAGGAGGACGGAACAGTGAACAGAATGGCACAACAGATGAAGAAGTGGAACATTTTTAATTGGGTGCCACAAAAGTGAAAGAGAGGACAGGAAGAATGAAGAATCAGAAGACACAGTGAGCGCCATAATTCATTGGACAGTGATCATTTTTTGTTATTTTGGTTCTGTACTCAGTTTGAAAGGATGCAATGACAATGAGGTTGAAGTGCAGACTTAAATTTGAAGGAATATTCATACCAAAATCATAGAACTTTTTGTACATGGTTCCCCCATTTTCTGGCACTAAATACATTGGACAGCTCAACAGAATTTAGAATGTAATATTAATAGTTAATATTTGGTCACATATCCTTTGCATACAATTGATGCATCAACAACTCCAGACGCTGGGTATCATCCATGGTGATGCTCTGCCAGGCCTGTACTGCAGCCATCTTCAGTTCCTGCTTGTTTCGGGGACTTATTGCCTTCAGTGTCCCCTTCAGCATGTAAAATGCACGTTCAATTGGATTCAGAGGTTATTGACTCAGACGTATTAACACTTCTCAACTGGAGCTTCCACCATCCAGTCAACCATCCCCCTCTGCTTAAAGTTGTTGATATTTAATCTATCTGCTATGCAATCCTATGATGTGAACATTTCATATGAGATCACACTGGTATATTCCCCAGGGCAACAGCAAAACAACCCATTATAATGACCAGCATCCAGTGTCCAGTTTCCTAGCACTAAACAAATACATTTAATTGGTTTCATATATCATAGCTTTTTTTTCAATGTACATAATATTTGTTTTAATTCTGACCAGGTTTCAACTAAATATCTTCAAAAGCATTTTAATGTTGGTTGATTAAATGTTGGTTTCTTTATCACCAAATTAAAAATCTTATCTTATGAGACATTTATCTGACATACAGTATTTCCACCCAGTTATGAACCCCATTTGAACATGTTAGGTGCTCATAACTCTTCTTTAGGGGATCTTTTTCTAAACATGAGAGCCCTATTGTACTGATTATACATAAATTATATTACCTCTATTGTCTGCTCATTACAAATAAACCACTTGTGACGTTTTACTCAGCACAAGCTCTTTGAAGTCTGATGGCAGACTAGGTTGATGATGTGTTGTAGCTGAACATCATTTCCTCCCCTGCTATAATATAGCTACTGTCCTTTTTCTGTATGCATTGTCACTGTTGTTATTTAAATCCCTACCATCTAGTTTTTGCTTATCAAAGGGAAAACAACTATGACTAACTAGAACTCTTCAACCTCTTAAGGATCAGTATCCCGCCCATGGGGGATTTAGCAAAAAAAAAGACAAGTGGACTAGAATCATAGTAGCAGAAAGAACTGGCGATCAGGAATTCTCCAATTCAGTTGTACAGAGAATGACATTATAACAGGAACTCAATAGTATAATAGATTGCATTAGTTTGAAGTTTAACCAATAGCTGCCCTCGGATTCAACATACATTCAACCGATTTATGGCGACAGTTAGTCTGGGGTCTCATGTAAATTCTTCTTTCAAGGCCCAACTGGTTGGCTGCAGTATCACTTCTTAGCTGGGACAGAAAACTCTAGGCAAACATCAGCTCATTGTCTTTCCATTTGGCAATCGGCGGGAGCCTTGCTTCATAGGAAACCCTGTATTCTTTATTATAATTTTACTCTGTCGGCCACATTCCTACCTACCCTTATTCAAATGAACACCGTCAGCCACATTTTTCCCAGGAACATCTTACTTTTCCCAGTGAACAATTCCTTCATAATTACATAAAATAATTTTCCACCATCGCAGAATATCTGGTCTCACTAAATAATTTTCACAGGGTCTGTGGCTTTCAAATGACTCTAAACACATAGGGTAACAGGTTTTAGAAACATCACAAGCACTTTTATTATTTAATATAATTTAGTACGTTGATCCTGTTCATTCAACAGAGGTTCTGCATTGTTTATACAGAATTCTTAATGCAATGAGCAGGATTCTACTTTTCATCAATATTGCTCCATTACATTGCATATTTCTTCAAAACTTATTGATTATTGTTCTGTTACTTTACCATAACAAATAAATCCCCAATACTAGCAGCAGCTTTTTCAGTTTAGTATTCATTGACAATACAAAATCTATCTACTGAGCTTTCAAAGCTATTCTTGCAATCCCATAAACCCATAGGTGAAAGCGACATATTAGCGCTTCCTCAGTGGTAGATCAACTTCCGGTTCTGGTGCCGTACGGCAAAGCACCGCACAAGATGGATTATTTCAACCCTTGCGACACACCCGCCGCACCGCATCCACATTTTGCCAGATCCAGTAGATTTGCCGCAGCTGTGCGCATTGCTTCCTATTGAAATTAATGGACTTCCGCTGCAACGCAACTAGTTTGCCAGACCTGGTGTGAATCCAGCGTATCACTACAACTATCATAATCTATTTCCAGGCTTTCGACATTTAAAACAGTGTTCCAGCAACTGAATTATATTTGATGCCGAATCCCCAGGCTGTCTAGTTGTTCGCAGACATCTGATTTATCTTTCTACACTCAGAAAATCGATAATTACATGCATTTTTGTGTGACATCACATTGTATGCACTTAAAGATGGGTCAGTGTATAAAGTGGTCATTTCCGTTTTAGATTTAGTTTGTTTTGTAAAAGAAAAATGTTTTTACCATATCATGCCATTTGTATGAATGTGTGTTTTTTTAAGAATAGAAACCATATCATGTTTTTATTGGTTGTTGTAAGCCACAAACTACATGAACTACAAGCATGCATACCCAGATGGGTCCATGTACTGTCTCAAGTGGTCATTTCCATTTTAGATTTAGTTGTGTTTTGTAAAAATATATATTTTTAATCCATATCATGCCATTTGTATGCATGTGTGTTTTGCAAGATTCAAAACCATATCATGTTTGTAGTTATTTATATGAAAAATATTAATTTGGACACTTGGGTACATCTGGGTAAAATTGTGAAAGATTTCACTTGGGGTCTCTTACCAAATAGTCTATAGCTACTTTGCTGCTGATTTTATCATTCTAAAATTTGAGACATATGTTGTACACCCTTGGGGGACATGACTAGAAGTGTTTCCAGAACGCTATCTCAATATATGTGTAATGGTGCCGAGTCACAGCCCTTCAAAATCACGGAACACCACTCCACTCCGCGAGTCCCAACATTCCACCAGACATGAACACATCCCTCTATCTCGTTCGCAATCACCGGAATTCTAGTCACCTGTGTCTGTCCCTATAAGACCATGTCTGATTGCACAAGACCTTGTAAGGTATTGTTTGTTTCGGCTGCATACTGAGCACTTTCTATCTATACGTATCGTTATTACCGGTTTGACCTTCTTTTTGCCTGACGTCTCTCCCGTTTGGAATACCCTTTGTACCTCTGCCTGGTTGTCAAGGGTACCGTTATCCAGCCTGTCTAACTAACCCTGCCTGTCGCTCTTGTAACTCCACCAGTGATTACCTGTGTTCCGATCCTCTGCCTGTCTTCTGACCATTCCTGCCTTCTGAGTTTGTGCCTCCACCAGTCTCGTTCTGTGTACCGACTATCTGCCCCACTATTGACCATTACCTTGCCTCTTGTGCTGGACATTGAATATTACGCTGTGCGTAATTGTCACTACTGGCTCAGCGAGTCATTACAGAATACCTCACCTGAGTTTTAGGATGGACCCGACTGAGCTGAACGCTCGTCTGGCTCAGCAGGAAAAGCAGATCGATGAGCTGTGTCACCTGCTCCGACAAGCTTCCGTTACTCCTCCTCCTTTGGGACCTCAGGTACCACAATCTCCTTCCCTGCCTATGTCTATGCCAAACAAGTATGACGGTTCTCCCGGGAAGTGCAAAGGCTTCCTAATGCAATGTTCCCTTTTCATTAACCACCACCCGGCTCAATTCCACAATGACAGGCACAAGGTGGATTTTCTCGTTTCGTTATTGACCGGTGGAGCTCTGGATTGGGCAACGGCATTATGGGCAGCTTCTAGTCCTGTGTTAAATTCAGAGGCGGGGTTCCTCAAGTTGTTTAATGAAGTGTTTGACCATCAAGTTTCAGGACGCAGCACGGGGGACCTTCTCTGTGAGATTAAGCAAGGCAGGAGATCTGCTGCTGACTATGCCTTGGAATTCTGCACCCTGGCGGCGGATAGCGGATGGATCGACAGCACATTGCTCACTATCTACCGTCGTGGGCTATCGAAAGATCTCCAAGCGGAATTGGCATGTCAATACATCTCAACGTCAATAGCCGTCGACAACCTACTGGCAGACAAAAGAAAATCGCTGTCACCCCACACTGGAGCCCTGGCTTTCCATCCACCAGAACCTATGCAACAGTCTGACCCCGAACCCATGCAAATTGGGCGTTCCCCCCCTCTCCTGCTGAAAGACAGAGACACATGCAACGTCGTCTTTGTTTGTACTGTGGAGATGGACACCATCTCCTTAGCCAATGCCCCGTTCGACCAGCAAGAACGGAGTCACTCCAGTCATGCCCCAAGACACAGGTACGTCACTCTGACACCTTACGTCTGACTAACAAACAAGTGAACATACCTGTTGTTCTCTCTGTCAAAAATGTACGTATATCCACCTCTGGTTTGATTGATTCTGGGGCTGCTGGGAATTTTTTAGACTGCCGTTTAGCCCAGGAATTAGGGGTTGACTTACTAACCTTGCCCTCTCCCTTAAGGATTAACGTGTTGAATGGAAGACCTATCGGCAGTGGCTACGTTACGCTTTGGACAGCCCCGATTAGACTGCAGGTGGGTGTCCTCCACATGGAAACCATCCAATTCCTGATTCTGTCATCACCCCGTGACCCGTTGATTCTGGGTTATCCCTGGCTCTGCCTTCATGATCCCGTCATCTCCTGGAGGACAGGAGAACTGGTGTCGTGGAGTGAGACATGCAAGTCCGGTTGTCTGTCTACGCCATGCAGGGCCACCTCTGTGGAAGAATGTAACACTTGTCCCATCCCATCCATTCCCGAGGTGCATTTCCAGTATTCCACCGTTTTTTCCAAGGAAAAGGCCGCTCTTCTTCCTCATCATCGCCCCTGGGACTGCACCATTGACCTGCGACCGGACGCAGTCTACCCCAAAGGTCGGATATATCCTCTCTCCCTACCAGAAAGGGAGGCCATGAATACCTACGTGGATGAATCCCTAAAACAAGGCTTTATACGTCCACCTCCCCGGCGGCCTCCAGCTTCTTCTTTGTCGGATAAAAGGACGGGGGACTCCGACCGTGCATTGATTATCGAACCCTGAACGACGCCACAGTTAAACATCAATATCCCCTACCCTTGATACCGGCTGCCCTAGAACAAGTAGGACAAGCCTCCATATATACGAAACTGGATCTGCGCAGCAATTACAACCTGGTCCAGATTCGAAAAGGGGATGAGTGGAAAACGGCCTTCGTTAAGCACAAGGGCCATTATGAGTACCTCGTTATGCCTTACGGACTAACCAATGCTCCTTCAGCGTTTCAATCTTTTATGAACGAGATATTCCGGGACATGTTGGACCAGTTTGTGATTATCTATATCGATGACATCCTCATCTATTCCTCTTCCTTGTCAGACCATATTACGCACGTGAATAAAGTCCTTCAGCGTCTCCAAGACAACCATCTATATGTCAAGGCCGAAAAGAGTGCGTTCCATGTCACCACCGTGTCCTTCCTGGGTTTCATGCTGACCCCAGGAGGAGTCCACATGGACGAAGGAAAAGTAAATGCTGTCCGTCACTGGCCCCTTCCTCGCAAGGGTAAGGACCTACAACGCTTCCTTGGTTTCTCTAATTATTATCGCCGGTTTATTCGCAACTTCAGTACCATCGCTGCTCCCCTGCATAAACCCTCCACTCAGAAGAGCACTGCCCTATGCTGGGACAATGCCTCCTTAGCCGCCTGTCAAGCCCTAACGGAACGGTTTACGTCCGCACCCATCCTGCAACAGCCCGATACTACACGCCCCTTCACTGTGGAAGTGGACGCCTCCGAAGTAGGGGTTGGGGCAGTCCTCTCACAAAGACAAGGCACACCCTCCAAACTCCATCCCTGTGCCTTTTTTTCCAGGAAATTAACCCCTGCTGAACAAAACTATGATGTTGGCAACAGGGAATTATTGGCCATTAAACTGGCATTGGAAGAGTGGCATCACTGGTTGGAGGGGGCTAGCCACCCTTTTGAAGTACTGACGGATCATCGCAATCTGGAGTACTTAAAGAATGCCAAAAGACTAACTGCACATCAGGCGGGCTGGTCTCTATTTTTTACTAGTTTTAACTTTTCTGTCTCTTATCTCCCAGGAACAAAGAACGTTAAGGCTGATTCTCTGTCAAGCCAGTTTGACCCTGCAGTGAGAAGGTCCACTCCTGAAACCATACTATCCCCCTTCTGTGTGGTAAGACCCATATTGTGGGATATTGACTCTACCATACAAAATGCTTTTCTTACAGATCCGGCTCCATCCGATACTCCCCCGGGAAAGACCTACGTACCAGCATCAATCCGACCTCAGTTGATGTAATGGTGTCACACTTATTTGAGTTCAGGACACCCTGGCGTCACTAGAACCACACAGCTGGTGACAAAGACATTTTTTATTTTTTTATTTAACCTTTATTTAACCAGGTGGGCACGTTGAGAACAAATTCTCATTTAAAACGGCGACCTGGCCAAGATAAAGCAAAGGTGCAAGTACAGACAGAGTTACACATGAATACAAATACACAAGAATAACACAAAGGGTACGATAAGGGGGAAAGATAGAAAAGTGCAGTTGAATATGCAGTTGAATACAGTTGAATGCAGTGTACAGAGTAGCAGGCAGATACAATGTAATAAGTTAACACTAGTATGACAGTGCAAATGGTAACTGTGCAAATAACACATAACAATAATGTAATTAAACTAATATAATGTTCAAGTCCGTATATACACAAAGGTGCTTATTTGGAAAATACTAAAGTAACGGATCAGATAGGGAAAGGTAGTGTACATGTGAGGGGGGGGTCAGCAGGTGCAATGGTTGGACAGAAGCTCTGATAATCGAGATTTAAAGGAAGTGAGGGGGACAGTGGTCACGAGTT
>JACXGM010004448.1:0-22203 GCA_016801145.1 Umbra pygmaea | reverse complement strand
AAACAGTGCTGACAAACTAGAGTGCCGTCTGATCTCTGTTGTTTATAGACCCAGTCTATATGCTAAACAGTGCTGACGGACTAGAGTGACGTCTGATCTATGTTGTTTATAGACCCAGTCTATATGCTAAACAGTGCTGACGGACTAAAGTGACGTCTGATCTCTGGTGTTTATAGACCCAGTCTATATGCTAAACAGTGGTGACGGACTAGAGTGCCGTCTGATCTCTGTTGTTTATAGACCCAGTCTATATGCTAAACAGTGCTGACGGACTAGAGTGACGTCTGATCTCTGGTGTTTATAGACCCAGTCTATATGCTAAACAGTGCTGACGGACTAGAGTGCCGTCTGATCTCTGGTATCCGAAGGCTTTTCTCACCATCCACCGGAGAGTTGATGAGGATGACCCGGCCCATGGGGGAGGAGGAATGAATCCCACGCCGCCTCTGCTGATGCTTCCGGAGGAGGTGGCGCGTTGCTGTGCCTGACCGGTGAGTGCCAGGATTCGCGTCCCTGTCGGTGTGCTCTGTCAGGTGAGCCATGGCCAGGGTCACCTTTCACACACTCACACACTCCTCCAGAGTGCACACTCCTCCAGGGCCTCAGCACTGTGTAGGGGAGCCTGGGGCTGAAGGAAATGGAGTGTCAGGTATTAGTTAAAGTATTGACTGCCATAGATGTTATCCCAAAAATGTAGTGGCAACAGAGTATCTGGGCATGGACTCCCAGGTGGTGCAGCATGGAACCCTACCAGTGTTGATGGGGGGTTTGTGACCTGATGGCAGACCCTCTGCCTCCCTTGTCTCCCACTTGGGTCCATTTCTGTAAAGGATGACAGATCTCACAAACCCATCTAAGACCCGAAGAAATCCATACCTGTCCAGGAAATGCAGGAGGTCAGGTCCAATTGAATAGCACATACTTAAATATAACTAATTGATAGCTATAATTCATGGCCATGGAAATCATGTACAGTACTAAGCTCTGTGTGGGATAAGCATGTGCCGGCCCTATCTCGTCACGGAGGATTTCCCCCAATCCGCCTATATGTGTGGTCAGAACCTTGGACAGCGATGTTAAACCAACTTTGCGTAGAGTAGAATGCACTGTTGCCAACGTTATCTTAAACTATCCCAACAACTGTTGAACATATTGCTACTTTCCTCTATTATAACGTGATGCTTTCTTTCCTGCGCAACTCGTTAAAACTAGGCAAGTCTTTTATTTGCTTATTTGGCATTTCTTAATTAAAATACAATTGCATTATTGAAACATATGGTTGGTAGAAGATATGTTTATACGGCAAAAAAACAATTTTTTTAAACTAAAGTGTTGTTATGTGTGGATCTTCACCAGCACCGTTGTACCAAAGCTTAGGCTATAAAGACAATACTAAGCTACTAACTGAAAGGTGACAAATTAATTAGCTAAGAAAATATGACAGTTGGGTATACAAAAATGGTTTGGAAGAAAGTGAAAACATTTAGAAATTAAGCAGTCGACATTTTTACCGTCAAAAAAAGGAAGCTTTAACATTACCTTAGTCCCTGTTGTGTTGAATGACTTAGTTCACCTGGGTCGCTGCTGACGTATTCCCGCCCACTACAGCAAGATTGGTTGTCTTCATTTGACTGAGTCACCACACTGCTTTTAGATTGGATGCTGAACATGCTAATCGTTCGTACCTGCAGTGACGGACTTGAGGCATGAGGCAGATTTCAGTCTTGAGGCCCACTACAACCCTGCATGAAATTAAATATTTGTACCATTCTGTACCATAAAACGATAAATACTGTATAGATTTAACAAAGTTAAGTTACCAAAGAACAATGAGTTGTTCACTCAACTTTTGAAACATAATCAATAAACTAACGTAAGACTACAGTTGCTTTGACAAAAAATATAAAATTATAACCAAACATTTTTCATTGTCCTAACATACAAAACAGTTTTTTATCAGTCTAATGTATATAACTAAAGTGAAATCATCTAAAGCATAATCACAGTTGCAGTGACGAAAAATGTCATGTCACTTTCAGAATTTATATTTATGTGTTGCTAAAATTAGTCTTTTGTTGGGTACAACAGACTCTAGTGAATGTTTTTCAAATGTAATCGTGTTTTCACATATGAGACACTGACAATGTATTCAATTAAGTTCTATGTACAACGTATTTGTTACTGTTTTTAATGAAACGTTGTTATTGAAAACATGTTAAATGTTTTTTTTTTAGCAATCACATACTCTTATTGTCTTTACACACAATACAATTGCATTTGGTTACAATTCACTAGCTTTGTAATAAATTCACAATGATTATTGCAATGAGTTAAAATGAGTGCTATTATTCTAAGAGGAAAATCTGAGTTTGTGTTGCTGGCATAATATAGTGTTGCCAGGTGAACGTGTTGCCAGGTGAACGTGTTGCCAGGTGAACGTGTTGCCAGGTGAACGTGTTGCCAGGTGAACGTGTTGCCAGGTGAACGTGTTGCCAGGTGAACGTGTTGCCAGGTGAACGTGTTGCCAGGTGAACGTGTCAGCCCCCCTGCTAGAACCAGCCCTAGACAGGATGATTACTGTATGCTCAACAATGTGGCAGTGCAGATAACCTGATTTATCTATCCTAAAGAATGGGCACCGCTATGCCAATTTGCATCGCCTTGTACTGGAGGTCCAGGCAAAGTCAGGGAAGGAAAATTTTGGCCTGCAAGACAGTGAATTAGCCCACTATTATGGCATAGTTTGTCCTGCAAGGCAGCAACTTAGTCCACGATGTCACATGGACTTCTCCACCTCATGCAGTTCTGTATAGGTCTACTTACGCTTAGACTGACAGATGGAACAAAACATTTTAAAAGGAGAGAGGATTGTAGTAGGAGCACTGGGGTGTCAGGTGTGACTGTGTGGCAATGGCAAATGATTTACATCACTGGTTCACTGGTCAGGTAGGAGGACCCCTTAGCAGAATTTTACTTAAGGCGTCAGGGAGGTCATAGTATTGGAGTATAAATACAAGTGGACTATATAAATACAATTATAAAAAAATTAAAATAATTTTAGCTATCCTCTCCGGGAACCATCACCTTAACGAGAGGATTGTGTGTCCCTACGGACCTGAAGGCTGTGTTGTTTGGAGCTTGGTGCTCCTGGTAGGGTCTCCCATGGCAAAAGTGGTCTCAGGTGAGGGGCCGGACAAAGAATGGTTGACTAAAACCCCAATGAAGAATCGAGGAAGAGAGACCCTGCCCGGAGGAAGCCTGGGGCCCCCATCCGGAGCCAGGCCCGGATGGAGGGCTCGTCAGCGAGTGCCTGGTGGCCGGGTTTGGGAATTGGACTCTTGTTGGACTCTTTTCTTCTCCGGAGCTGCCCAGGGTGTGAGACGCCGGCCGGCTGTGGGGATACTCACAAGCCCCCGGCTGAGCGCCGCTACGTTGGAGTTTACCCCGGTGGATGAGAGGGTCGCCTCCCTGCGCCTGCGTGTTGCTGGGGGGAAAACTCTGACTGTTGTTTGTGCATATGCACCAAACAGGAGTTTAGAGTATTAGGCCTTCTTGGAGACCTTGAATGGAGTCCTGTATGGGGCTCCAGTTGGGGATTCCATAGTTCTGCTGGGGGACTTCAACACGCAATGATGGAGACACATGGAGAGGCGTGATTGGGAAGAACGGCCTCCCTGATCTAAACCCGAGTGGTTGTTTGTTGTTGGACTTCTGTGCTAGTCATGGATTGTCTATAACAAACACCATGTTCGAACATAGGGATGCTCATAAGTGTACTTGGTACCAGAGCACCCTAGGCCGAAGGTCAATGATCGATTTTAAAATGATCTGAGGCCTTATGTTTCGGACACTCGGGTGAAGAGAGGGGCGGAGCTGTCAACCGATCACCATCTGGTGGTGAGTTGGGCCGGGGGGGGAAGACCCTGGACAGACCTGGTAAACCCAAACGGGTAGTGCGGGTGAATTGGGAACGTTTGGAGGAGGCCCCTGTCCGACAGACTTTCAACTCACGCCTACGGCGGAGCTTTTCGTGCATCCCTGTGGAGGTTGGGGGCATTGAACCCGAGTGGACAATGTTCAAAACCTCCATTGCTGAAGCTGCGGTGGGGAGCTGTGGTCTTCGGGTCTTGGGTGCCTCAAGGGGCGGTAACCCATGGACACCGGTGGTCAGGGAAGCCGTCCGACTGAAGAAGGAGTCTTTCCGGGATAGACTCTTTTTTCTTCGGTACCCTGCAGTCTACTCTAGGAGTGGTCTCCGCCAGGGCTGCGCTTTGTCACCAATCCTGTTTGTAGTATTTATGGACAGGATATCGAGGCGTAGTTGGGGTGGGGATGGGTTGCAGTTCGGTGGGCTGAACATCTCATCACTGCTTTTTGCTTACACAATGCATGCAAAAAGAAAAATAATCTCTATAAATCAATTTATTAAATTGAAAACAAAAGAAGCTGAGAATAGCTATAAATTGTATAAAAACAACTTAACAGATGTAATAAGAACAGCCAAAAAATTATATTACAAGAAATTATTAATTGATAATAAAACCAATATAAAAGGAACATGGAATGTGTTAAATAGTATTATTAGAAAAGATTTCAAAAAACGACTTATCCAGATTATTTTGTTGACTCAAATGGCAAATATCGCCATATGAACACGATAGTTAATCGCTTGAATAATTTTTTGTAAACATTGGCCGTGACTTGGCAGCAAGAATCCCAGACGAACAAATAAAGCACAATATTGAAAAAATTGAGAGAAATTCAAGCACTATCTTTCTTTCAGCAGTTAGTCAGGAAGAAGTAATGGATATTGTCCAAAAGTCCAAAAATAATTATTCCATGGATTGCCATTCTATTAATATGGCAATATTTAAAAAAGTTATAAATAATATCAAAACACCTCTAACGCATATTTGTAATCTGTCACTTATAAATGGCTGTGTTCCCACTTAAAAATGAAAATTGCTAAAGTTATTCCACTATTCAAAAATGAGAATAAACATAATTTTACTAATTATAGACCAATTTCTTTGCTTCCTCAATTCTCAAAAATCCCAAAAAATGTATTTAATACTCGATTAGAAAACATTGTGGAAAAAAATAATCTGATTAATGAAAGTCAATATGGATTTAGAAGCAAAAGATCTACATCTATGGCTATATTTGATGCAACAGAAGAATTATCAAATGCATTGGACAACAATAAATGTACCATTGGAATATTTATTGATTTGAAAAAAGCCTTTGATTCTATTAATCATGTAATACTACTTAGGAAACTGGAAAGGTATGGGATAAGAGGGGTGGCTGGAAACTGGATAAAAAGCTATTTGAGTGACAGAAAACCATTTGTGCAGATGGGTGAGTACTCGTCGAATTGTCATGTAATTTCTTGTGGTGTCCCCCAGGGGTCAGTATTGGGCCCTAAATTATTCAATTTGTACATCAATGATATATTTAATGTTTCAAAATTACTCAAGTGTGTCTTGTTTGCAGATGATACCAACAATTTTTATTGTGATGAAAATTATGATAGGGTTATTGATGTTGTAAATACGGAACTAAGGAATATAAAAAAATGGATGGATAGTAAAAAAGTATCTTTAAATTTAAATAAAACCAAAGCCATATTATTTGGTAATTATAAGACAAAAACGAATGTGACGATTGAGATTGATGGCATACCAATTGAAATTGTCTCTGAAATAAAAATTTTAGGAGTTGCAATAAATAACAAATTAACTTGGAAAACTCATATCAGACACATAAAAAACTAAGTTTCCAAAAGCCTTGCAATAATAAACAAAGCCAAACATGCCCTTGATTACAATACACTCTGTATCTTGTATTGTTCCCGGACATTACTGTATTTAACTTACTGTGTTGTAGTATGGGGAAATAACTATAAATAACTCATTACAGTCACTACTTATCCTACAAAAAAGGGCCACGTACGTACCATACACAAGGCTGAATATCTTCAACATACAAATCCACCTTTTTTCAAATCACAGTTATTAAAAATACACAAACTTGTTAAATTCAATATGGCACAATTTTTATTCAAAGCATTTCACAATCTATAACCTGCTAACATACAAAAGTTATTCATACAAAGAGAGCAGTTGTACAGTTTGAGGAGTTATGGGAACTTTCTAATACCAATGTTCAAAACCACCAGAAGGAGTTTCTGTGTGTCTGTATGCGGGGTCAAATTATGGAATAGTCTGGGGCCTGAATTCAAACAATGTCAAAGTATTTTCCGGTTTAAAGCTCTCTATAAACAGAAGGTTTGGTCACAGTACAGTACAGTACTTATCGGTTTAAAGCTCTCTATAAACAGAAGGTTTGGTCACAGTACAGTACAGTACTTACCGGTTTAAAGCTCTCTATAAACGGATGGTTTGGTCACAGTACAAGGAGGGCGGGGTTTAATTGTTTTGTGTTGTATTCATGCATTCATAGATTATGTTATCTTACCTGGTAGGTATTTGGATTACCATTGTTGGTATCACCTTAATTGTATTGATGGATAATGTAATCATAGGCTGTGTTAATCTTACCTTACGTTGGTATTACTTCTACAACTGTAATCATGTATTCATAAGTGCGTAGGTATTCTGATTACCATTGTTGATATTACTATAATTGTTTCCTGTGGTAATATATGGTGTGTGTTTAAGTTATGTTTGTGTTTTTATTTGTGTGTTTTATTTTGTATGTTTATATATAAAATTGTACTTGATCGTATGAGAATGTTAACAATTAAGGAAGCAGCTACCTTTGTTTTTCGTTTTTGTTTTTCCTATTAATTGAAACAGACCGGGGTGGGTCTAAATAAGTTTGACTTCTTCCCACTCCGTTTCGAGCAATAGATTTAATTATGTTCTTAACGTAAGGACAACTTACTTTATTGTATAGATCTTAATCTAAATGTGTCTTCATTGCTTCTGTTATGTCATTATATTGCTCTAAATAAACAAATTCATTCATTCATTCATTCGGTCCTGATGGCATCATCGGCCTGTGACCTTCAGCACTCACTGGATCGGTTCGCAGCCGAGTGTGAAGCGGCTGGGATGAGGATCAGCACCTCTAAATCTGAGGCCATGGTTCTCAGCAGGAAACCGATGGAGTGCCTACTCCAGGTAGGGAATGATTCCTTACCCCAAGTGAAGGAGTTCAAATACCTTGGGGTCTTGTTCGCGAGTGAGGGGACAATGGAGTGGGAGATTGGTCGAAGAATCTGCAAAGCGGGGGCGGTATTACATTTAATATATCGCACTGTTTTGACGAAAAGAGAGCTGAGCCAGAAGGCAAAGCTCTCAATCTACCGGGCAGTTTTTGTTCCTACCCTCACCTATGGTCATGAAGGCTGGGTCATGACCGAAAGAATGAGATCCAGGGTACAAGCGGCCGAAATGGGTTTCCTCAGGAGGGTGGCGGGCGTCTACCTTAGAGATAGGGTGAGAAGCTCAGTCATATGTGAGTATCTCAGAGTAGAGCCGCTGCTCCTTTGGGTCGAAAGGAGCCAGTTGAGGTAGTTTGGGCATCTGGTAAGGATGCCCCCTGGCCCCCTAGGGAGGTGTTCCGGGCACGTCCAGCTGGGAGGAGGCCTCGGGGAAGACCCAGGAGTAGGTGGCGAGATTATATCTCCAACCTGGCCTGGGAACGCCTCGGGATCCCTCAGTCAGAGCTGGTTAATGTGGCTCGGGAAAAGGACGCTTGGGGTCCCCTGCTGGAGCTGCTGCCCCCGTGACCCGATCCTGGATAAGCGGATGAAAATGGATTGATGGATGGATAAAAACAATTATGACAAGTTTAGGCCACTGACAATGTGGGCAGTTGCCTATTTTGCCTAATGGTAGGTCCTGCAGCTGTGGGGGCCTTGGCACCACATGGCAAGGTTTTAAAAGTCCTTCTGTGAGTGGAGACGTTCAATAATATGCTCTGTTTATTGTCAGTAAGGAGTTACAGTACAGTTCAAGAAGACTTGGTCAACATGTCTTGTATGATATATATATGAGCTAGTTGGGGAGCTAGAATTAAGTTAGACAGAAACATTACACACTCACAGAACCACAGCGCCATAAGTAACACTGTTAGAAAACGCACTGTTAGAAGATGCTAACTATGGATGATATAGTTAAAGTTCAACAGTACCTAGCAGATATTTTCAAAGGCTGGCCAGGAGGTAGACAAAAAAAGAATCACCTGAGCTCTGGCAATGTGGAAAAAATATTGTTTCTAATTAACAACCTGTAAAGACAATACCTTCCCTTTCACAAGTTATTGCACAAGCACTACTTCATAACTTCATAACACAAATCCATTAAATATCAATGTACTGCAATATGTCCAACAATTGCACCATTATGTACCAACAACACAAAAGCAGTCGCTACAAATCCACTCACTCAAATGTAGTTATTTCCAAAAGCACAGTAGCAAATTCACACTTTAGGAACACTTTTGAGACATACATTTTGCCTGAAGAGTTTGATTCCGAGTCTCAGAGAGTTCATATAAGGTTGATGTTTTGGAAACACTCCAAATCAAGATCATTGTACAACATTATGTAAGGAAATAGTTTATTGTCTCAAACAGCTCTAATTCATTCAATAACCCAGTGTTGACAAAATACAATTATCACCCCGTTTCGACACTATGCATTTTGTGATGAAGGACGTGAATAGTTCAGTCTGGCCACAGAAGAATCTGTCGATCCATGGTGGATTTAACATTAATACAGTCTAAGTATAGTAGGTGAATGTAATCATCTTGTGCATGATCTGACTAAAGGCTTCCGTGTTGGGTGAACAATGCAGAAAGAATCAACGGCTCAGGCGTGATGTGGTTGGATTAGAGAGGAAATTGGTAAAGATGGAAAATCAGGAAAATACTTATCTGAACAGATACAATACATTGAGCAGCACAATATATCCTTATTATAAAATGAGGTAAAAATAAATCTAAATATTTAAACTAATGATGTTTTCATAGTATAATAAGCTGACAGTTTCATCTTTTGTCGTTCAATTATTTGGTTTGCCTTTACTGGATCACTTGACTTCATAGCCAGCTTTCAAAATCCAAACTATTTCCACTCCTTAATCTTCTTTGCTGCCTGCAGGACAGAGGGAAGTTCAGCTTTGTCCCCAAACTCCTTCTCCTTGTGCTCCAGTAGAATGCCCTTCAAAACAACACACATCATTGAACATGTGCGCGTGACTAAAAACATACATAATATCACATTAACGGACAATTCCGGTGCAAAATGAACCTACGGGTTAATGATACATGGGTACCAAGTTCTCTGAGATATGTTTTCATGCTAATCGAATGTGTCAAGTTTTAGTGCGAACTGATAATTACTTTATAACGCTGGTTTTGAAGGCATGGATGAATTAAAAAGAAATCGCTGTTTTATACCACTAAGGCTCAAAATAGCACTTCCATGGTAGCATAATGAGGGTCTCTACATGCAAACCGAAGCAATGAGAACTTTGTAATTGTACAGACAGTTTATTAAAAATATAGTTTAAAAGACAGTACCGTTCGCGTATACAGGCAGGTGTCATTTTGGGAAAATAGACTTGACCAGTTGAACCACGAAAGCCATGCTACGTGAGCTGAACTGTGACTGTAACTGTTCAGCTCACGTAGCACGGCGTTCGTGGTTTGACTGGTCGAGTCTGTTTTCCCAAGATGGCGCCTGTCTGTATATGCGAACGGTTCTTTCTTTACTGTCTTAATGCATCGGTTCCAGGTAGGTACCCTCATTTTGCTACCGTGGAAGTGTGATGCTATTTTGAGCCTTGTTAGTGGTATAAAATAGCAATTCCTTTTTACTTCATCTATGCCTTCACAACTAGCGTTATAAGGTAATTATCAGTTCGCACTAAAACTGGGCACATTCGATTAGCATGAAAACATATCCCAGAGAACGGTCGACTCTGTACCCATGTGTTATTAATCCCTAGGTTAATTTTGCACTGGAATTGTCCTTTAAACTCACAAGAAGTAAAAACATACCTTTTTACCTTCTCCAATCACGTAAACACCGCCCAGGACTAAGCCCTCACCCCTCCTGTTACCGTCATAACCCTTCTTTCTGGCCCGAAGGATGTTCTGCCAAACACCTAGGCGAGCCAGGCCCAGGCCTAGCCCCATCCTCCTTGGCTTAGGACCATAGAAACCTTTCTATAAACGATATTGTTCTGTAAAAACTCTCTCACAACTAAATGACTGGAGGAAAGTCTACGTAACACAACGGAACTTCATTTTTTAAATGTTATTCAGACCTTCTCATCAACAAAGATCTCCCCGTTAAAGTAGGGTCTGAAGTTCTGGATCTCCGTACCAATGTGCTCCTTCACCACAGCGTACAGAGGGACCCCAAGCTCATCCAGCTGGGGCCTCAGAGAGGACAGCTCTGCAGCTTCCTGGAGTATCAGTAAATGTCACAGGAATTACACAACAACAATAACAGCGAAACTTTCATAGATATTTAAAAACACTGTACCTCTCTGCATAAAGCACATCCAGGACGCCTCACCACCATCACCACTGCACCAGTATTTTCCCATAGACTCTTGGCTATAAAAGTCTCTTCTGTCGACACAACCAATGTTTCATACAACAGTAGGAAGCTTTCAGAAGTGTATTGTAGTCATTACTTTATATATTTAATTCAAACGGAGGAGCACTTTACTGTTGAACAATGGTTCTACTGTAGAAGTTATTTTCCACAAAAAGCTAATAATTTAACAAAAGTGGATTATTTATAAAATATTGTTTTGCGCCTCACCGTCTGCAGTTGTCTTTCTGAGCTCTGTGTTTTCAAGTTGCTCCAGAGCTGAAGGAGCTGACGTAGTTAGGAGCAAGTCGGTGTTGGCCAAGATCAGGCCTGCCAGCCAGGCGACCAACACGCATATTCCCACAGAACACACACTGAGGGACAGGAGCCCCCCCTCCAGGGGGAAGGAGAGCACTGCAGGGAGAGACCCGACTTTTACCACACAAAAGGCCTATTTCCCTGCCTTGAATACACTATACACTTTCTCCCTAATAAGGGAGTTAAGAGTCTGGAGGAGGGTGTTATCGTTCTCATTCTTTGAAATATACATGTGAGACGGGAAATGTTAACCTTCAAAATTCTGCAAAATAAGAAACCAATTTGGTCTCAAGGCAGAACCATAATGTGGCAGCCTTTGAAGTCACTAGGGATTTGTTATTAAATATATTTTTTTTGCCCCACCGCCCAAAAAATTTACATGTACTGTACATTATTAATTTAAATAAAAAATGTTTTTAGCTCTGCAATTTTTTGTCAACCGTGCAATCGTGTATGACAATTCATTGATCGGTGTGCGCTAGGATCTAAGGGAGGTTTCTGCTGCTCCAACATTTATACAGCATTTCTAGATGCTAGAACAACTTGTAGCCTACACTTGGTGACTAGAATGAACACTGTCGTTAAGCATAGTGATAGACATTCAGTGGATTGAAAATAGCTTCCTACTGTGTGAATTTTGGGTATGTTAGGTTATCTGTCTATTTTCGTTTTGATGCATATTGCACATTTTCTGTTAATCCAATTAACCTCATTTCACTACTGAAATATTACTGTGTCCTTCAGTTGTTTGATAGATCAAAAATGAAATTGCTGATCCGAACACCCAATTATTTATAAATGAAAATCATGAAAGTTGTCAGGGTGCCTAAATCTTTGCATATGACTATATTGTTCTCGATATACTGTATATGTTGACTCTTTTCATCCGAAAACACATTTCCATTTGTCCATTTTCACTGCTATGCTGATGACACACTGTTCTATGAAAAATGGTCAAGCCCCAAGATTACACACCCTGGAAGCCTGTGTTTTACACTTAAAGAAGGATGACAATGGTGGAGAAAATGATTTACTTCTAAACTCTGAAAAAACAGAAACAGTAGTTTTAGGTCCCAAAAAAACAAAGAAACCTGCTTTCGAAGCTGCTGTCAATGAACATAAATGTTTGTACAGTTATATCAGAAAAAATTGTAAAGACCTTGTGTTACAATGGACCCAGAGCTCTCTTTTGACGAAAATGTAAAACATATCTCAAGAGCAGCTTTATTCCATTTTTGGAAAATTGTAAAAATGTGACATTTTATCAAGAAATGAGGCAGAAAATGTTATCCATGCTTTTGTGACCTCAAGATTGAATTATTGCAATGATCTCTTTTCTGACCAGACTCTAAATAACCTACAGCTAGTGCTTAACATGGCCACCAGAATTCTGACTAGAACTGCAAATTGAGAACATATTACACGTATTAACATACAGTGCCTTGCGAATGTATTCGGGCCCCTTGAACTTTTCAACCTTTTGCCACATTTCAGGCTTCAAACATAAAGAAATGAAACTAATTTGTGAAGAATCAACAACAAGTGGGACACAGTCATGAAGTGGAACAAAATTTATTGGATATTTCAAACTTTTTTAACAAATGAAAAACTGAAAAATTGGGCGTCGCTTGGGGTATGTCTCTATCAGTTTTACACATCGAGAGACAGAAAGTTTTGCCCATTCCTCCTTGCAAAATAGCTTCAGCTCAGTGAGGTTGGATGAAGAGCATTTGTGAACAGCAGTTCAGTTCTTTCCACAGATTCTCGATTGGATTCAGTTCTGGACTTTGACTTGGCCATTCTAACACCTGGATATGTTTATTTGTGAACCATTCCATTGTAGATTTTGCTTTATGTTTTGGATCATTGTCTTGTTGGAAGACAAATCTCCGTTCTAGTCTCAGGTCTTTTGCAGACTCCATCAGGTTTTCTTCCAGAATGGTCCTGTATTTGGCTCCATTCATTTTCACATCAGTTTTAGCCATCTTCCCTGTCCCTGCTGAAGAAAATCAGGCCCAAACCATGATGCTGCCACCACCATGTTTGACAGTGGGAATGGTGTGTTCAGGGTGATGAGCTGTGTTGCTTTTACGCTAAACATAACGTTTTGCATTGTTGCCAAAAAGTTCGATTTTGGTTTCATCTGACCAGAGCACCTTCTTCCACATGTTTGGTGTGTCTCCCAGGTGGCTTGTGGCAAACTTTAAATGACACTTTTTATAGATATCTTTCAGAAATGGCTTTGTTCTTGCCACTCTTCCATAAAAGCCAGATGTGTGCAGTATATGACTGATTGTTGTCCTATGGACAGACTCGCCCACCTCAGCTGTAGATCTCTGCAGTTCATCCAGAGTGATCATGGGCCTCTTAGCTGCATCTCTGATCAGTCTTCTCCTTGTATGAGCTGAAAGTTTAGAGGGACGGCCTTCCATTTCAATATTATTGCTTGCACAGTGCTCCTTGGGATGTTTAAAGCTTGGGAAATCTTTCTGTATCCAAATCCGGCTTTAAACTTCTCCACAACAGTATCTCGGACCTGCCTGGTGTGTTCCTTGTTCTTCATGATGCTCTCTGTGCTTTCAATGGACCTCTGAGACTATCACAGAGCAGGTGCATTTATACGGAGACTTGACTACACACAGGTGGATTCTATTTATCATCATTAGTCATTTAGGTCAACATTGGATAATTCAGAGATCCTCACTGAACTTCTGGAGAGAGTTTGCTGCACTGAAAGTAAAGGGGCTGAATAATTTTGCTCGCCCAATTTGTCAGTTTTTTATTTCTTAAAAAAGTTTGAAATATCCAATAAATTTTGTTCCACTTCATGATTGTGTCCCACTTGTTGTTGCTTCTTCACAAAATATTACTGTTTTATATCTTTATGTTTGAAGCTTGAAATGTGGCAAAAGGTCGAAATGTTCAAGGGGGCCAAATACTTTCGCAAGGCACTGTGTTACTGTTAACCTACAAATCACTACAGTACATGGACTTTCCCCTACATATCTGTCTGTTTTAGTGCTGCCATACATAGCCATACATACCTTTATGTATGTTACATTCACATAATGCACGCCTCCTTACTGTTCCTAGAATTTGAAAACAGACAACTGGAAGGGCTTTCTCATATAGAGCTCCACTTTTGTGGAACGGTTGCAGTCTATTGGTGTCCCTTTGGTGGTGTTGTCTTGGCAATGTGGGTGGGTCTGAATTATGCCTGTTTGCTCTTGCCCAAGTTCTTTGTGCAGGGCCATGCCTCCAGTCCCCGTCTCAGTCCCCAGATGTTATGCTGCAATACTTTATGTAACGGGAGACCAAGGTCATTCTGTTCTTTCTCAGTCCCCACTTATGTGTCATTGGTTTATGTGATGGGAGACGAGACAGTTTATATATTTATTTCTGGGGTCAGTATTATATCGAGGTAAAAGACCTAAGGCACAGCCATTGTTTCTGACATCATATTGATCCATGTTGAACCCTTGGAACATCCTTCAGGACCATGTGGCCTGATTACTCCTTCCTATCTTTGTCCTGTGTACTCCCTAACTGTGCCGTTGCCCATGTCCTGTTGTTCATAATGTTTCTGCCTGGCGACTCCAGCTGTACATCTCCAGAGCATGTCCCTGCCTTAGACCATTGAACTGTGTTGAGGCTAAACAAAGACCATGGTCACAGCCCACCTACTCCTATCTCCATTATTGGACACTAATTGAACACAGATAAACCATATGACCTTAACACAATGTGCTGTGTACATTCAGATTCACCACCCGGTACAGCCAGAAGAGGACTGGCCACCCCCTTGAGTCCGGCCCCTCTCTAGGTTTCTTTTTAGGTTCCATCTACTAAGGAGTTTTTCCTAGCCACTGTGCATCACTTATTGTTGCTTGCTCTTCTAGGTTTTTGACTGGGTATCTGTCAAAGGACTTTGTGACAACTGCTGTTGTAAAAAGGGCTTTATAAAATAGATTTGATTTATAGACATCCCCCTATTAGAGGCTTAGCTCCCCTATCCATAAATCTCTAGTGACATCCCAGGAAGCAGCTCTATGTGGTTAAATCTTACTGACATAACACCTAAGGTATTAGCAATCTAGATTCCATTCTGTGCCCAACAATATAGAGCAATATTTATTAAACGAATGCCAAACTAATACCAGTGGACTTAAGTCATTTAGCAGATGTTATTTTTCAAGAGCAATGCTGGAGTTCACACACGACCATGATCTTACCCACTGAGCTCAAATGTGTTCATGATGACCACTCTGTATTTTACCCTTGTTCCAGTAGATGGTGGCAACTCATAAGGAAAACAATGTGACCTCTGCTGTGAATAACTAAAGGACACCTTGCTTTTCCCACATATATTCTAATGACTCATAAACTGACTTATATATGACTTGTCTAAGAACAAACAGTAGTTTCAGATGAGGTTTATGCTGTTGAGGAAATGCCTGATAAGGACTATCAAACAACTCCACTCGACATGGGAGGAAACTCATTGTCTGCTACAGTTTGTAAAATGTTGAACACATTGTACAAATATATTTACAGACATTTCGTAGTGCAAATGTATACATCAATGTTCTGTTTCTAAAGGACCTACTTCACAAAATGTATTAAACTAAATGATTAATGTAACGTATAAAGCCAGTTTATAAAATTATGCTTATTTAGAGAGATACTTTTAGCAGGGTTATCGATGTCAACCACAAGCTCTCATATTTGACTTTACAATAACACAGTGTTCATTTTCCTTTCCCCATCACAAAAACATAAGCCCACATCTTTTTTTTAATCCATCGGTCAAGTTGACCAAAAAACATTCCTGATAATATAGGTGAGTTAATAGACATTCTGAAACACTGCAACTCACTAAGTAAATTATAATTTAAACAAACTTCATTGTAATACCGCTAAGGTCCAAGGAAACAAAGTTTTATATCAAGTTTGAAATAGCAATGATTGATTGATTCCACCTTAACTACTCAAACAGCCTTACAATCTCAAAATAGATAGATTCAACAATAAACTGTCAATAGTAGGCTAGTGAAAACAATGCAGTCACATAATTTAAGGTCTAAGAGAAATAAAATAATACTAACTTGTTATTGTAGATTGCACCTTGACTAAAAACAATGTACAGTTGAGGCGTTGCTCCCAGTACCACTATTTGTCATCTGTCCAACAGTGTGTTAAGTCAAGAATTTGTACCCCCCCCCCCCACACAGCAGTGAAAGGAGGAACTCAAGTGAGGGATTTTGAATGAAAACCTATTAAAACGATTACAGCTCTCACACAATGGAATAATGAATATGGTTTCTGGTATAATTTAAAACCAGATTCGTTTTTACTTAAAGAAATACTCCAAAACCATAACAGCTCAGAATTATTTTGCCGGTCATGTTTCCGACACAGCAGTCACTAAAAACACCTTCAATGCATTTGTGTATTCCCAACATCCGTGTATTCCCAACATCCGTGTATTCCCAACTCTGCATCCAGACGTTTTCCATGTTTTGTAAAACTTACGGTGGCAGAGGTGGGAATTACCGAATGTGCTGAGGTGTTTTTGGTGACTGCCACGTCGGAAACATGATCGGCACAATAATTGAGCCATTTAGGGGTTTGGAGTGTTCCTTTAACCCACTAATCTGCGTAGGCCATGTGACTTTCTGTACCATGAAAAGGGTACGATTTTGTTTATAATGCTTAAATATGGAGCTCTACGTTGTATCTCGTAAGGCTCATGAGAGCCTGTTTATTAGGCCTGTCTTTCAGTCATCCAAGTTGTCTCTGCTTATTGGAACAGATGGCCCTGGAGTGATTATATATGGTAACATTTCACACTATAATCCAAACAAGTTCATTTAGCCTACTATTGTTAAATTATATGTAATTCTTATTGACTGGCTTATGATGATCTTTGTCATACCTGACAGTTTTGACTGCTGGCTCTGCAGTGGGTGTGTTATATTTGATGTGTCATTACACCTGTGTGACGGAATGACACTGCCTAGGTCGCAGTGCTACATAAACTCTCCCTGCCATCTGGGGGGTCGTCGGGGGGGACCTCGCACCCGGGATACTGGGGGTGCGGTGGGCGGTGGGGAGGTGCAGTGTCATTCCATCACACAGGTGGAATGACACATATCAAACATAACACACCCACAGTAGATGTCACAGTAACACCACGTGATGCTTCTGAAGATGACTGCAGAGCCAGCAGTCAAAACTGTCAGGTATGACAAAGACCAACATAAGCCAGTCAATAAGAATTACATATTAACATTTCACACTATCTGGGTAGGACTTTTGAGTTAAAAAGTCAACATCTACAGACTGGAACTTAAAGCCTATGAACTTCAGATACATTCATTATGAAGAGTGATTTGCATTCTATACACAACATACCATGAGCAGTGGAGTGCCTTAAAATAAGAAGTCAAAGCAACAGGAATGAATGACATCAGAGTGGTACTGGTGCATGATGAGACATTTATTGGGCCTACTGGGTCCTCCAGTCTGTGCTGGGTGTTACATATAAAGGGCAGATTTAAGTGTAAAGCATCCGGCCTGGCCCCTCCACAGAGTTTAGACACAGACCATCATAAGCACTCTGACTACCCAAAACAGCACAACACGTCAAGACCACAAGATTATCTTTCACAGGAATCACTTTCATTTCAGAAAACAGTAGAGTTCATTGTTAACAGTACTTGAGGTAAATTAATTATTTTCCAAAGACACAAGCTCAGTTTCTACTTTTCTGGCTGCTTTAAGAACCTCCAGGATGTTGACCTTATCTCCAAACTCCATCTCCCTGTGTTCCAGCAGTATCCCCTGCAGATGAACAAATTCATTTGATTCAGCCAGCATTTCTGTCGAAATACACTCATTTCTCAATCCGTCTATCACTGAGTTGCAGGATAACTAAATAGTGCCAACCTGTTCACCGGCTCCAATGACGAACACCCCACCAAGCACAAAGCCCTCTCCGTACACATTCCCTAGGAAGCCGTTCTTGAAGGCCCGCATGCCGTTCATCCAAACACTCAATCGTAGAAACGCCAACAGACCCATTTTACGCTGGCGGGGACCATAGAAATGTCTCTGATACATACGACACAGGGTTTTAGTTCATAAATTGCTCTATTCCCATTGCAATAGTCATAACTAATTGGATAATGTGTGGCAAACTGAAAAATGATCACAGGACATAACGTGACATATTCTGGCAGGGGCGCTGTAAAGGGGGGGTAAAGGATGACGATTCTCGGGGCCCATGACTAAGAGGGGGCCCAGAGAAGCCCTGTCTCAGCTGTGTTGGGGGCCCTGTCAAGATTCTTTTCATGGGGCCCAAAATCCTAAGCAGCGCCCCTGTATTCTGGCATTCAAAGAGAGTCACTGTGTTCAAAAGAGGATTGATTTGTTATAAAATAAGGAAAATAAGGCTGAATCCCATTTCTCTTCCCCTTCCCCCTACCCGTAGTTTTGCACATTCATGTGAGAGTAAGGGCTATCCAAATTCTCATTTTGATCTAGGGGTAGGGCTAAGGGGAAGGGGTGGATACCCCTTAAAACCAAGCATTTTCAAGAGCTTACTTGAAACCAAGGGGTACTCAGAATACACTGCGCAACCGGCAACAATGGCAGCCAGATCATCAAGAGAGTCCAATAAATGAATTTTCGGCTTAAATAATAGAGTAAAAAATTACGTCAGACTTGTTTTGTGCTCTACACAGTTCTGTAGATGTATATCTGCAACCATGTTCTTAATTTAAACGTTTTTAAAAATTGCTAGTTACCTTGCTGATATAAAAAACAGTCCCGCATTTCAATGACTAGCCTTGAATGGTCACCATGCATGTCTACAGTTTTAACTAAACTACATTAGCAGTGGATTTTGTTTGATATCTTTAAGTTTGTGATCAACACTTGTCGCCTCTGTTGATGTATCAGCCAGCTAGCGACGATGTATGATAACGTAACTGTAACCAAGTGGTGTCTCATTTCATAGGGGTATGTTTTCATCCCTATCCCTTACTACTCGGTTTCGAGGGACAAGGGCTAGGGTTAAGACGAAGGGGTAGGGGAAAGACAGAGAACTGGGATTCGACCTTAGCCTATGCACCTTCTCATCGACATAGATCTCCCCATTAAAGTAGGGTCTGAAGTTTTGGATCTCTGTGCCAATGTCCTCCTTCACCACAGCGTACAGAGGTACCCCAAGCTCATCCAGCTGGGGCTTCAGAGAGGACAGCTCTGCGGCCTCCTGGTGGGTGAAATTTGCTCAAATGACAGAAACAAACTGTAGTGGCAGACAAGAACTAGGAAGCTACTATACTTCTACAGGTAAAGACTGGTAAATAAGCATTAATAGAATCACCTTTATTTGCTGTGTATATATTCATTATGTATATTGCTGCAAACAATGTGGTAAACAACAGATGCATAATACACAAGGTCTATGCAAAGATTGATATTGAGCACAAGATAGATTATAGCGTACCTCTCTGCACAAAAATCATCCAGGCCGCCTTACAGCCATGATTACTGCTCCAGACTTCTCCCACAGACTTTTGGCTTTTAAAGGACTTCTCTCTATTTCAGAGATTTTTTTTACAAAAGTTAAATATGAACCTAACCTAGGTCAATTATCTTCTGATTAGGCCGATGGAAAAATGTTGTAAAAATGCGTTGGACACCATAAATATTATATTCAAAGAGTGTTTTACAAACTTACCTCTTCTCAATGATTTAAGGTCAGTCTCCTCTAAATATTTGAGAGTGGCCTGGGATGGCTTCGTCAGAAACACATCGGTGAAAGAGCGCAAAATAGTAGCGATGAAATTAACAATTGCACCCATTGACTGTACCACAACATCCATCGCGAAAGTTTTCCTTTTGTCGAAATAGTCAATGTATCGACTATGGTGGCCAATACAAGTAGTGATGACGGGTAGCACGACAGGCAATGAGCAGACGCTATCCCTGCCTTGTGACAGTTGGGCTCGGTTTATATAAACCCCAAAGAATAAAAAACAGGCCAATAATATTCTGGATTAAGCACTTATGCAACTTGGCACATATTCAAAAGTTGCTTTGATATTTCACAAATTATTTCGAAATGCGTGTAGGCTATGTGGGGAAAAAATGTAATCAGTCGGGTCTTGCCAAATGGTAAGATTTGATGAGCACACATGCGATCAATCAGATACAATCACTATCAATCATCCGTTATTGACGAGTTATTTTTTTAGTCTGACGATACTTGCGTCAAATGTTCTCACTGTATGTTGTCACATGTTCTTGCTGCTTGCAACTGATATTAATGTGTTTTGATATTAATAGCTACTTCAAATGGTCATTGGAAAATGTTTCCATATGTTTCCCCCCTCACATGTTCACTACCTTTCCCTATCTGATCCGTTACTTTAGTATTTTCCAAATAAGCACCTTTGTGTAGCCTATATACGGACTTGAACATTATATTAGTTTAATTACATTATTGTTATTTGTTATTTGCACAGTTACCATTTGCACTGTCATACTAGTGTTAACTTATTACATCTGCCTGCTACTCTGTACACTGCATTCAACTGCACATTCAACTGCACTTTTCTATCTTTCCTCCTTACCCTACCCTTTGTGTTATTCTTGTGTATTTGTATTCATGTGTAACTCTGTCTGTACTTGCACCTTTGCTTTATCTTGGCCAGGTCGCCGTTTTAAATGAGAATTTGTTCTCAACGTGCCCACCTGGTTAAATAAAGGTTAAATAAAATAAAAATAAATATGTCGCAGATCTCGAGATCCATATAGGCCTTATTTAGGTGGGCTTCAGCCTCCCTGTTTTTGATAGCGAGCGGATGGGATTAAATGGCAGCAAAAGAGAAAAGTTAGTTTTATAATGGACAACATTCGGTGGAAAATCGTTTTCCTCAGTCAATAGGTTTTAAATGAAACAATTCAGGAATATGAAAAGTACATATTCTGAATAAGGGAAGAAAAACATAAAATCCACAGCTTTTTATCTTTAAAAATGTTTAACAAAAGATTTGCCTAGAGCGGTTGATGCTCAATGGGCCACCAGTGCCACCACAATGTAGTGTTAAGGATGACATTTATATATTCTGGACCGGTGGAGGATGGACTAAAATCCACGCTTGTTTGTTTTTCAATTTTTTTTTACAAAAACTGCCTAGAGCAGTTGATGCTCAATAGCACCACCAAAATGTTAGTGGTACGGATGAAAGTTATATATTCTTAACTGGGGGAGGATGGACATAAATCCACAGCTTTTAGTTTTTCAACATTTTTATAACAAAATTTGCCTACAGCGGTTGATGCTCAATAGCGCCACCACAATGTTATTGATGATGATGAAAGTTATGTATTCTAAATCGGGGGAGGCTGGACTAAAATACACAGCTTTTTGTTTTTCAAAATTTTGTATAAAAAAATTGGGCTAGAATCTTTGATGCTCAGATTTACTTTTGGCTTGGTGATGGTTAATGTGGGTCTAGAAGGAGAGTGAGCAGTCTAACAAGACACATACAGTTTAATCATATTTGTACCAGGTGTGCTTGAGCTGGAACACATTAAATACCTGAACTGGCTAGGGATTTGTTGAGTGTCACATTTGACTGAGTGTTAGAAACTTGGCTAAATCTTGGCTAAGTCTAAAGAATGGACCAATAGACCTCAACACCCCGCCCCTCCTCCGAGAGAGCTTATGTTCCAGAAGTAAATTTCCCATTCATTTCTGACATCTGGAAAAATCTGTATATAAAGAGTTTTGACCATAGGCTAACCAGCTATGACGTGATTCATAAGCAAACAACATATCATTTAAAGTGAAAAAAAACAGCATATCCAAAAAATGTCAAAGGTAGAAGACTCATGTATACCTCTTTTTTATGCACTTTGCACAATCTAACCAGCATAGCTGTATCTGTATATTTTGCACACTCCACCTCCCATAGTCCCGGTCATTATGCCACTTACCATAGTGTTATTTACGCACAGCCACTTTGTACCTCTTCAATTGTACCCATCTACCTCAGCCCCTACTCTTCATCATTATTATTATTATTTTTTTTTCTTTCTTAACTGTCTGTATTGTACAGCGCCAAGCGACTGTATTCACCAACCATCTACCTCCTTGTATCGACATCGGTTGCACTACTTGTACAAATGCCTTATTGTTCGACCTGCACACTGTATTATTTATCGTACATTCACTGTTTTATTCTCTGTTTTGACTTTATTGTGCACTCCTTGTCTTGTAACTTTGTGTAACT
>JACXGM010004447.1:0-37990 GCA_016801145.1 Umbra pygmaea | reverse complement strand
TCAGAAAAGTTAGTTAACGTTACCGAACTGTCTTTATTTAGCGACCTCCATGTTAATCAACATGCCATTTAAAGCTACGATCATGTCTCTGCATGTTACAACTATAAACTAAGATGTTACTTAAATGTAATAACGTTTACAGTTGCACACACGTTAGCTAACATTAACGATATTGAAACTTAACTTAAAATTGATATTTAACTTAATTCTAACTTAACATGACAACAAAACATCTATTAACGTTACAGCACAGATAACATACATATTCAATACTTACATTTTATGAATCTTTTTTTTAGTTCCAGTAGGTTGTTTTGGTTGAGTGAAATTTATCTGTCGGTCTATCAGCTGTCATAACAGGACTCAACACTTGGCCGCTGCAAGCCCCATTGCGTGGATGAAGGCACGGAACAACTTCCGAGGCACAGAACTATCGCTTAAAACCTCTTTAGCCAATGGGGATGCACCCTTGTAAGGCCCACCCCTGCGAGAGTTTGTGCCAGAATTGCAATCAAAAAGTTTGGAAGCGTAAACGAGAAACCTGGGAGCGAAACTGCAAACGTGATAGAGAGAGCAAAAGACGGATCATTGTGAAAGAATTAGTAGGAACTGTAAACAAAATTACAAGTTATCAAAAAAATAAAAGACCAATAGTTTACAACTACAAAAATGTTTTGTTTGCAAATTTTAAGTTTTGCTTTTGAGATTATTATTTTTTTAATTGAGTTAGTAATTTTTGTTTGATATTCTAAAAGTTTTGTTTGATATTATTGGCACAAATCTGATTCCATAGGTAGCTAGCTACCGTAAACGTAGACTTTGTGTGTGTTTTGTTCTCCATTACAGGGTGATGCAAACATGTTGCACATTATACGTTTTTTAGTAATGTTAACCCTAATCCCAACCTTAACCTCAGTACCCACCTATCAGAGGTGGTAAAAGTACTGACTACAAGTACTTCTCTGAGTAACTGATTTCACAAGTTTTGGGAAGTCCCTACTGAAGACCAAAATAATCTGTTTTTAATATTCTCTTTACTCTTTCTATTTGTTTTATAAGTCAATGTTAAGATATGAACATCCTTTACCTGATCATTTTGGGCTTAAGTAGGGAATTGTGAACTCAGAGCTACTTAGAAAAGTACTTTTACCACCGAATATAGTCTAATATCAAAATGGGCAGCTAAAAAAAATAAAAACACTAGAAATATGTTGGCATACAACGTAAAAAATGTTTTCAAAGTAGTTTCCTGAGCACGTAATTTGGGAGAACGTCTGAGATACGGTAGCGCAAAAGAATAAGTCAGTAGAGGAAGTTGTACAGTTCTTGCCAGTGAAGTCAAATATGGTAATTTTTCTGCAAAAAAACTGCTAAAGTTTGAAGCTGGTTTAGTTAGCATAACAACTCAACATTTATTTTGTTGTTACTTAATAGTTAATAGTGTAACTGTTATTTAATGTTATTTTTAGGTTTTTCAAGAATCGGTTTAGGAATCGTTTAGGAATCGGAATCGTTTTAAAAGTACTGGTTCGGAATCATAAAAATTCAAACATTACCCAACCCTTGTTAAAATGTATAAATACAGCTGGTAAATGTCAGATTTAATTTATTTGAATTTCCAGTGTGTAATGTTAAGACAAGGTAAGGATAATTACATGGTATGATGATTTTCTTTAGATGGCATGAGAATAACAGATTGTAGCCCAGTTGTGTAAAGCAGTGGTTCCCAACCCTCACCTAGAGTACCTCCGGCCATGCTACAGTTTAGCTGTAGCCCTGAACTAGTACACCAGATTCACTATCAAAGACTTGTTAATTAATAGACAAGTTAAATCAGGTTTGCTAGCTAAGGGGTAGTTCATATTGGTCGGGTATCTGTCAAAGCACATTGTAATGACTACTGTTCGAAAAAATGTTTTTATAAAATAAATTTTAAATACAAGGATGCCAGGAGACTCCAGGGTAATCCAGGAGAGGGTTGGGAACCACTCACCTCAGCATTCATCCTACTGTCCCCTAGAGGTGGGAATTGGCAAGAATTTGAGCATTCGATAGTATAGCGATATTTGGGCCACGATTCAATATTATTGCGATTCTTAACATATTGCGATACAGCAAGTATTGCGATTCGATTCTGCGATATATTGCGATTCATGTCCCCCATATTATTCAAAGGCATTACAAAAAAGGATGAAAATAAGACTGCAATGTCACATTTAATTCTGTGAACATTCTCTTCTATGCATTAACTGAAGTGCAAAAACTTAGGAGGGTAGTACCAAAATGTTGTCCTTGAACCTTCAGGACATAGGACCTTATTACAGGACAGGACATACCGGTAATTATTCTCTGAATAGGAGACCTCTCATAAATATATGAGCTCCCTGCACATAACAAAAAATTATTTTTAACACATTTGTGACGGATACTGCGCGGCGAAACATTACGTCTCCCGTTGGTTACTGCATTGTGCAACTCAGAACCTCCTGCCGGCTGCTGCGCGATGCAGCATTTTGTATTTGTCAACCTTTTCATGATGCGTGCAGCATAGAATGCACTGTTATTGATTCAAATACACATTAGATGTTTCATGTGGAGTTTTTAAAAAACGACGTAACCACCCAAATGTACCGTCGTTTGCTGAAAATCACATCAATCAGACATACACGTGCATTTGTTTTTGAAAGTTGCTACGACAGAGGATTTTGACAGCGAGGGCAATGAGTTGGAAGATAGTGAGGAGTTCAGAGGGAGGTAGTAGCGCAAGGCAAAGCAGTTCACCCGCAAACCTTATTTTTACCGATGAGCTTTGGGACATGTTGGTGACAGAAACTAATCGGTACAACGAACATATAAATAAATATCATAATAAATAGTAATATAATTGTGGTGATGATTGTTGATAATGATGATAATAAAACATACAATAATGTTAATATATAAATACAATAATGGCATAATGAATAACTAGCATAATACACAGTAATACAATACTGGCATAATGAATAAATAAATAACACAATTAAACCTGTGATTCTTACCTTTTAAATTAATTATATTTCATGTTTCTATGTCCTACAGAGGCTTAAGTTTCGGTAGACGTTATTAATTCTTAGCATTTTTTCAGAAAAACATAGGTTTTTATAGGCGTTTTTAGCAGGCATTTTAGGCGTCAATAGGTTAATACAATAGAGTAACACGAACCTGAGAGTAATCATATAAATAAGAGTAATTTAGAGCTTCACTGAAATTGAGAAAAATAAACAAAAATGTGTACTGCAAGAGTCCAGTCCTTTTGGCTCCAAGGTCATCAACCAAAATCCATTTGGGAATATTGGCATTCCAAACCGAAACTTACCCACACTTTTGATTTGAAAGAAGACTGAGCGTTGTGTAAAACCGGTTGTGACGGTTAAGCCATTTTCATTTGAATTTGCTGTTGAATGCATGACAACAAAGCAGCACAACAAGCGCCACCTTGTGGATGTAATACGCAAATGAGAAAACCAATGGAGAAAACCCAAAAGTAAAACAGATAATTTTATAATTAAATATTGTAATACTTTGCGCTTTGGTATCGATATAATTGTGTGCGCAAAATATCACGATACTGAACAGAATCGATTTTTTCCCCCACCACTACTGTCCCCCACATCCAACAAACATATCAGTCACTGAAACACACTGGCCTTTTTCAGAGCAATTCAGAACTTCAGTATCTAGTGTTATTGATCCAGTAGTGCCAAACATGTACTCGTGTAACTTACAGATCAGCTTGCTAATGATCAATAATGTCTTGAGAGATGTTTCTTTTTGCAAAGAAATGTACGTTTTCCATTTCTTAATGATGATAACATTAGCTATCCATTAATGCTATCCATTAAGATGAGTGCAGCATGTTATTGGACAATACTGGCAGAAAATGTGTGTTCTTCTGCACGAAAGGTGTGCATGGGATGCTCTTGGACATTCCAGCACGACAATGACCGTAAGCACAAGGCCAAGTTGAGCCTACAGTCGTTACAGCAGAAAAAAGGTGAAGGTTCTGGAGTGGCCATCACAGTCTCCTGAAATTAATATCATCGAGCCGCTCTGGGGAGATCTCAAACGTGCAGTTCATGCAAGACGACCAAAGACTTTACATGGGGGTATTTTGCCAAGACAAATGGGCAGCTGTACCACCTGCAAGAATTTGAGGCCTTATAGACAAATACCACAAATGACTGCACGCTGTCATTGATGCTAAAGGGGCAAATCACCGTATTGAGAATTGAGGGTATGCAGACTTTTGAAAAGGGGTCATTTAATTATTTTCTTTGTTGCCATGTATTGTTTGAAAAAAGTGAAATGGTAACATTACTTTCAACCACATATGTATGTGTTGAAAGAAAAGTGACAGGCTGTACTCCCGCCTCATTTATTCATCTTACAGCAAAAATAGACATTTTGCCTTCACTATCCCAATAGTAAGGAGCACATGGTACATAATAATTGTATTAATTAATAATCAAGTGATATTGTTCAGTCATATTCTTGAAATAATTTATTCTGATATTGTGGCAATATCATATTGTGACCAATCAAACTATGCTAAGCATATTGTCCCATCCCTAGTTACAAACCTTAGTTTTGGGGAAACACTGCTGTTTCTTGGTTAACATTTTAATTTTGATATTGATGGACAGACCCTGCATTCATAGCCAGCCTTGTCTACAATTCTGAGAAGAGTGGTTACATTTCTTTAGCCCAGTCTCCCAGATTGCCCCTTTTTAAATTACCTGTTACCTTTCTTGCCACCTGATTGTTCCACACCGGCTGGCTAAACAGGGAGAGAAACTGGGCAGCCATTGTTGCAGCCAAATGGACTGCTACTATCGGATGGGGAGCTGGTGAAATTGCATTTTTGCTTGAAGGCCAGGTTTTTAGGCAGAGGCTGCTGTTGCATTCTCTTTTTCCCATAGACCCCAGACACAAAAGAACCCCAGCAAGAATTTTCCTGAATCCATAATAGTTTTGTACAACAACAGCTCAGGGAAGAAAGAAAATCAATTAACCGTGCTCTCTCACCAACAAGGCCTTCAGCTCAAGTACCAGAGTCCCAGTAAAAGGAGACTTGACCTCAGGGAGCTAGGCTTAGGCTTGTAACACAGCTGGGAGAGTCTTTGTGGAGGAAATTAAATTGTTACCTCTGAATAGGCGTCAGAGCTTGGCACTCGCTGCGTTTTGCCCATTATTTTCTGGTATTGATTTTCACCCATCCATGTGAGTAATAACTTCCATTCTTTGTTATGTGTGTACTTGCAACATCAAGGACATACACATACAATTGTATGGAATCTTTACTTATTAATATTTTTGTAATATTCCGCCAAGATTCCATTCCTCCTAGTCAAAACTAATGGCTGGCTATACGTTAAATAGTTTGCTCAGCCTTTGTGTGAGGATACCATTTAATTTCACACAATCTCGTATCTTTGTGAACATAATGTTAATGTAGTGAATGAGTGCCACCAGTATTCAGCAGATATTAATATGGTAACGTGGGTTAAGGTGAGTTTTGCTACAACAATGGATATGTTTCATGCCAATATGCAATGATGTCTTCCAAATGTGTCACTAATGCGTAGACGAGAGAATACAATTTATGTGGCATAATTTGAAGCATATTACACTGGAAGTGTTTGAGTTAAAGAAATAATTTGCAAGCGCAAAATGTGTCATGAGGTTGTGTCTGCTGATTTGTCTAATGTGTGCAACCCCACAAATTGTTAGCCATCTTGATTGCCATTTTTTTTTTTACTTTAAGGAGTTTTTGTGAGAACCTTACATTTGTAGTTACTGGTGTTATGGATTTTACATGTTTTATTTAGAAAACAGCTATGGTGGAATGCTTTTTCACTTTTTCTCTCTTGACAAATAAATGTTGTCCTATAGTAATTCTTATAACCATTAAGAAACACAATTTTGTGCAGTGCATTACTTTTATCGTTAGACCCAGACATTCTTTCTAGATCTTTTTAACATTTAAGTTTAAACACATCTAGCCAGTATTATCTGCTGTATTTCTTTCAACTCTGAGGAAAACACACTTTTTTATACTGTGTCCATTTACATCAGTAGATGGTTAGAAGGCATATCATTTTCTAAGATATAGCTCTTACCTTGTGATTTTTTTATATAAAAAAATGTATAGAACTATATTGCCATTTGTCTTGTTGAATTGCGTTCTATTCATAGTCATGCTTTTGTGCTTAACCTTGTATTTGTTTTTCTTTAAGTACTTTCTTTTAGAGTTCTTTGTTTCATGCAGCAGTTAGGAACAGTAGTTTAGATGTTGTTTTTCTACAATCCTACTGAACTGAATTTTAGTAGCCCCTGGTCAACCTATAAGATGGGATTCCAGTGACCAGCATACATTTATTATTTTGAAGTGTCCCTCAAGCTCCAAAACAAATTTTTTTCTCCTGGTGGTGTCTATAAAGATATTTTAGTGTGCTTTAGTTTTTCCCACCACTACTTGAATGTAGGCCATCTTCGGAAAACGGACTCGACCAGTCAAACCACAACTCTCTGCTAAATGAGCTGAACTGTAAGCAAATTGTGTTTGATTTTAGTTTGCTTTGCTAGCTGTAATTATTGCTCATTGATCTGCATGAATGACTGCAAAACTTCTTGCCATGGGAGATTCCATGTCACAGTTCAGCTCACGTAGCACAGCGTTTATGGTTCGACTTGTCGAGTCTGTTTATCGAAGATGGCGCCTGGCTGTATACACGAACAGTACTGTCTTTTAAACTATACTTCTAATAAACTGTCTGTACACATACAAAGTTCTCAATGCTTCGGTTTGCATGTAGGGACCCTCATTATGCTAACGTGGAAGTGTGGGGCTATTTTGAGCCTTGTTAGTGGTATATATAATAATGATTTAGTTTTTCTTCATCCATGCCCTCACAGTTAGCGTTACAAGGTAATTATCAGTTTGCACTAAAACTGGGCGCATTCGATTAGCATGATAACATATCAGAGAGAACGGTCGGCTTGGTACCAATGTGTTATTAGCCCCTAGGTTAATTTAGTTCCGGAGTTGTCCTTTAAGTGTGGGGGGCGTCCCCCCCCGGGGCATTTGGGGCTCTACACTAATCTTATCCACTGGTGGCACTTGTGCTACTAAGTATTTTAGTTACTGGCGTAAAAACATGATTTGGTCGCACAAATTATTTGCTGCGTGGCAATAGATAAATGACCTCTTATGAACCTACTAATTAACTATGCTTTAATTAATACTATCATGTAAACCCCATTGCTTCTTATGTTTATACATTTGTTTTGAGAAATATAGTGCAACAGAAAAGTTATACTTACTAGGATCTCCAAAATGTACACTGCTCAAAAATAAAAGGGAACACTAAGATAACACATCCTAGATCTGAATGAATGTATGAAAATACTTTCGTCTTTACATAGTTGAATATGCTGAAAACAAAATCACACAAAAAGTATCAATGGAAATCAAATTTATCAACCCATGGAGGTCTGGATATGGAGTCACACTCAAAATCAAAGTGGAAAACCACACTACAGACTGATTTAACTTTGATGTAATGTCCTTAAAACAAGTCAAAATGTGGCTCAGTAGTGTGTGTGTCCTCCACGTGCCCATATGACCTCCCTACAATGCCTGGGCATGCTCCTGATGAGGTGGCGGATGGTCTCCTGAGGGATGTCCTCCCAGACCTGGACTAAAGCATCCACCAACTCCTGGAGAGTCTGTGGTGCAACGTGGCAGGGGTGGATGGAGCGAGACATGATGTCCCAGATGTGCTCAATCGGATTCAGGTCTGGGGAACGGGCGGGCCAGTCCATAGCATCAATGCTCTGGATTCCTCTTGCAGGAACTGCTGACACACTCCAGCCACATGAGGTCTAGCATTGTCTTGCATTAGGAGGAACCCAGGGCCAACCGCACCAGCATATGGTCTCACAAGGGGTCTGAGGATCTCATCTCAGTACCTAATGGCAGTCAGGCTACCTCTGGCGAGCACATGGA
Source organism: Umbra pygmaea (assembly GCA_016801145.1). Lineage (NCBI taxonomy): Eukaryota > Metazoa > Chordata > Actinopteri > Esociformes > Umbridae > Umbra > Umbra pygmaea. The sequence continues at coordinate 29,940 of JACXGM010004447.1, read as the reverse complement.
GGGCTGTGCGGCCCCCCAAAAGAAATACCACCCCACACGGAAGGATCATATATCAACATATATTGCAAAAATATATTTTTTATATGTACCTATATTTTTTTAAACATATACAAATATATTTATTATATGGCCATATATTTCATACATATATTTACATATTTGAGTGTGGCCATTTTCAAATATGTTTTAATATGTCTTAAATATATTGACATATATCAAGCAGTCGCGGGCGGTGCAGTGGTTTGTGTATGCACTGGGAGTCTGCCAGCAACACTGAAAAGGCCTTCACAGGTCCAGTAGAAGGAGAAGTCATCAAAATAAACACACTTATCTAAATAATAAGTGGTAGATTGTCTATGTGGGTTCATCAGAGATATCGCTCATAAAAGTTTTAGACTTAAAACTGCTTAAAATACTGAATAAACAAATATTTCCTCATCTTAACATGTTAAAATATAATATGCAATGTAATATGATATTATGGGAAGTGCAAGTTATATATTTCAGTAACATATTCAGGACACATATGTGTTGAGAAATCCTATACATATATGTACATGCATTTTTTACATGATTTTTCTGTGTGAGACCATTATTGACCCACTGCCAAACCGGTCATGCTGGAGGATGTTGCAGGCAGCAGAATGTTCTCCACGGCGTCTCCAGACTCTGTCACGTCTGTCACACGTGCTCAATGTGAACCTGCTTTCATCTGTGAAGAGCACAGGGTGCCAGTGGCAAATTTGCCAATCTTTGTGTTCTCTGGAAAATGCCAAATGTCCTGCACAGTGTTGGGCTGTAAGCACAACCCCCACCTGTGGACGTTGGGCCCTCATACCACCATCATGGAGTCTGTTTCTGACCGTTTGAGTGGACACATGCACATTTCTGGCCTGCTGGAGGTCATTTTGCAGGGCTCTGGCAGTGCTCCTCCTGCTCTTTCTTGCACAAAGGCAGAGGGAGCGATCCTGCTGCTGGGTTGTTGCCCTCCTACGGCCTCCTCCACATCTCCTGATGTACAGGCCTGTCTCCTGGTAGCACCTCCATGCTCTGGACACTATGCTGACAGACACAGCAAACCTTGCCACAGCTCGCATAGATGTGCCATCCTGGATGAGCTGCACTACCTGAGCCACATGTGTGGGTTGTAGACTCCGTCTCATGCTACCACTACAGTGAAAGCACCGCCAGCATTCAAAAGTGACCAAAACATCAGCCAGGAAGCATAGGAACTAAGAAGTGGTTTGTGGTCACCACCTGCAGAACCACTCTTTTATTGGGAGTGTGTTGCTAACTGCCTATAATTTCCACCTGTTGTCTGTTCCATTTGCACAACAGCATGTGAAATTGATTGTCAATCAGTGTTGCTTCCTGAGTGGACAGTGTGATTTCACAGAAGTGTCATTGACTTGGAGTTACATTGTGTTGTTTAAGTGTTCCCTTTATTATTTTGAGCAGTGTATTTTTTGCAGATGTCAAAGTAGCATAGTTGCTAAATCCTCTCGAAAGCACAGATGGTCTGAAAATTACTTGATTTCGTACTCATTGTGGAATTTGTTGTAGCCGCTCTAGTGAGGCCTTCGGCCCAATCGCCCCTTCCCGGCGACCCAGGGCCACACCATCCAACATGCCCTTCCTCTGCTGTGCACATTAATCTCATCACTCCTCATCAGCGATTTTATAAGCCCTCATCTCTGCAAAAATGTTCATAATAAAATGTCTTAATTTGGTGTTTATCTCATATGAGCTGCGCTGCGAATATGTATTGCAAATACCTTTTCATTTACCTACTTCAATGGCTTAAACAGATATGAAGGCATTTATTATCCACAAAAATGTTATTTGCACTACCAACACCTTTTTCCTGACTAAACATAGTTGAATGGACATGTCCAAACATCATCGATAGACGATGTCATTTATTATCCATGAAATTGGCATTTAGTATATGTGCCTCAAGGAGTGAATTGGCAGGAATAACACACCGGCACCGTACTGACAAACGCACATTATTTAACCTAATTAAAATGCTCCAAACAAATATAGCTGTCAGATACAGCTGTAAGAAAGCTGTTGGAGAAGCCAGTGGAGGATTTTTATTAATGTTTCATACAACGGATGACAGCTCGAAAGCACACAATAAAAATACACAAACTCGTGAATGTAGATTCAGAAACAGAAAGCGTAAAAGAAAATTACAGCCATGTCATCCAAAGTGTTACTCTCTAATGGAGCAAGTTATAGTTGTTATACTAAATACATTAATAAATAATGACACCATGATGTTGTCACTAAACTATTATTAAACAGGAGACAAGTGTATAAAATAATTATTACGCTTGTGAAAACATATAGGTCCATATAATAATGTAGTAGTCTTCTAAATTATTTAGTAAATCTACATATTATTCTGGCCTGTAAGCCTACTTATCTGACTTTTGGTCATTCTCTCAAACAGCGTTTTGATGAATCAGAAATGAGAGAAAAAAAAAAGTTAAACTTTGTTTTGTGGAAGAAAAGCTGTTCAATCATACTCACTTGCTATTTGACAATTGGCAGTTCTTCATTTTCAGTCCAAAGACTAAATGTAATCCAGTCGGCTACATCTAAATGTAGTCAATTGTAGAAAATTGTAAATATGCTATATGTTTTCAAACAAAATAATTAATAAGAGCCAAATCAGTTTGAAGTGTGTTACTTGGGTACACGAACAATGGTTTACTTTATTATAAATGAAGTACAGTGCATCCAGAAAGTATTCACAGCGCTTCACTTTTCTTCTAAATTTTTTTATTACACCCTTATTCTGAAATGGATTAAAATAATTATTTACCTGAAATTCTCCAAACAATACCCCATAATGACAATGTGAAGGAAGTGCGTTTGAAATCTCTTTTTGAGTTTGATGCTACAATCTTGGCACACCAAATATTTTGGCAGTTTCTCCCATTGTTCTTTGCAGGACCTCTCAAGCTCCCTCAGGTTGGATGGGGAGCGTTGGTGCACAGCCATTTTCAGATCTCTGGGCTCTGGCTGGGCCACTCACGGACATTCACAGAGTTGTCCTGTATCCACTCCTTTGTTATCTGCATTAATCTTTCCCTTGATCCTGACTAGTCTCTCAGTTCCTGCCGCTGAAAAGATGCCACCATCATGCTTTATTGTAGGGATGGTATTGGGCAGGTGATGTGGTGCCTGGATTCCTCCAGACATGACGCTTGCCATTCAAGCCATAGTGTTCAATTTGTGTTTCATCAGACCAGAGTTTTTTGTTTCTCATGGTCTGAGAGTCCTTCAGGTGCTTTTTGGCAAACTCCAGGCATGCTCTTGTGCCTTCTACTGCACTACCACTATGACATTTGTCTATCTTGCAATCTGGTTTTGCAATGTTCTCTTTGTACCTTTTCCAATATTAGGCTATAGCCTATTTGCAAACATTATTTCTGAAAATAAACCCTTTTGCACAGAAATACGTTGTTAATCATTTAAAGGTGTTAAAAATCGGTTAAGTAAAATATGACAGATTTTTTGGTGCACTCAGCTAATTCTACAATAAATTTTCATTGTTCTTTTGTGTTATTTACCCAGCCTATTTATTTTTTAATTTTTTAAATTAAGGCTATGGCCTATACCAAATAAGGAAAACACCAGATTAGGCTTTTTGTCATTTTAGACAGCTTTCTGCGTTGCAGATAAGGGAGAGAGTCAAGTTAAATTTGAACAAAACATAGTTTTTCACATCATGACCGTGTATGTTGATAAAGTATTTAGCAAACTCTATGATGACACATTAACAAAGCGCACTACCCAGGCAAGTAACCTACACACGTATGGCTCATTAGGCTGGGCATGTCCTGACCATGTGAAGTGAGCGGTACTGGAGCGCTACTGGAGCAACATTGAGCAGGAGCCTTCTGGGCCGATCCCACTCCCGTCCGCTAACATATTCTGCCCAGGGAACCTGATATCTCTTCATGGTTACTTTTGAAATCAAAATGGAATCTTGCAGGTAACTGAGTATGGCGTAAAATATAGCCCTCGGTGGGTAAATTGTTTAATTGCTGCCACACAGTGAAATTAATTTCATTGCTTCAAAACGTATACGCAACGCAACCTGCGTTAGTTTAATCGATAATAAATTAACGTGATTGACCAAATTCTTAATGATCAATTATTGATTGTCTATTAATCATGCCAGTCCCTAATATAAACAATATAATTATAGAGAAACTCAAAATAAAAAAACACCGTACTTTATTAAAGATGCAATTAAACCAACCAAACTCTCCTTTTGTGCATCTCTGTTTGATGCCAAACATGTTGATGCTGTATCTGACCAAAACTTTCCATTTTGGTCTGACCAGAGCACCTTCTTCCAGTCAATTTAAATAACGTTTGTCAAACTCCAAAGGCTTGTGTGTGTCTTGGGATCAGAAAGGGCTTTCTTCTGGCAACCCTTCCAAAGAGGCCGTGGTTGTGGAGGTGGCGTGTTATGGTGCTTTTTTAAACCTGGTGACTGCAAGATACCACCAAGGCCTGTGATTCTTTCAAAGTTATTGTTGGTGATTTTGTTTCTTCTCTCACCATCATTCTCCCTATCCTCGCGGGCAAAATGCATTTGTGTCCTCTACCCATGAGGATTTCAACTGTTCCATATCTTTAAATTTTTTTTATAATTGCCCTGACAGTGCTTAGTATATTCAATATACTTCTTCTAGCCATTACCAGATTTATGAAGGTCTACGACTATCTGTCTCTTTTTAACTGCCAGTTATTTTGTTTTCTTCATGGTGTTTGATGGCTGGAATATTTCATGTGTGTAACCTCATTTTTGTACACTAGTGGAACATGTAATGGCTCAATACAGTTCCGTAAGACTTAGATGAACTTAAATAAGTGTTTTTTAATTCCTGATTTAAGTTTGGTAGATGTTATTTACAATAGTCTTTAACACTACAACTGCTACGCCTTCCACACCACCTATAACCTCCAACTACTCGCGTCACTCAGCGTCATTAGCATGGTTTAGGCTCCTCATTAGAAACTGCATGCTCCTCCGCAGCCTCTAGCTAAGCCATCACTGCATCCAGCGATCAAGAGCATTGTGTTTTTAGAATACGAAAAAAATATATGAAAGGATAAATGCTGTAGTATTTTTATTTTTTATTTTAGGCTCTATAGAATTAGAATTCTTAACTTTATAGAATGGAAATCCACTACAGTTATTTTAGTATAATTATTATGGCTATAGTGCTGCTATATGGCTCCCTGTTGCCATTTTATTCATTTTCAAATTTAGGCTTTATGAATGTTTTGTTCCCTAGTGTTTTCTTGGATAGATTAAAATCTGATTTTCCTACTGTTGGTTAGGATTGTAATAAAACTAGGTCTTTGTGTTTGCTGGAAGCATTAGAGAAATCATCTCTTTATTTGCCTGCCTGTAAGAATTATTTTTCCTCATAACTCCTTGGCTGCTGTCTTTTCCGTCATCTAGTTTGCAGAGAACTCACATTACTGGATTATCGAAATTTATTGTGCGAACTGAGCATTCATGAAAACGGATACATTCCTGTATTTTATTTCCTGCAAACCCAATAGATTGATTACCGGTATATTACTTGCTCATTTTTAGTTTTGCCTACTCGTATAACTCTCGGTCTATCAATGCATAAAATAGGCCCATATGCTTGAGACAGCTTTAATACAAAATAAAATATGTAGTTCTATAATTATTGAGGTTGTTTGGGACTATAAATTTGATTACAAAGTTATTTTAGTGCATCTGATCATGCTTGTGCTGATGAGAAAAATAGACTTTAAGCGTAAAATTATGCTGATTCAAGCAAGCTTTGCTTTGCACAACGGCACACTGTGAAGACCTGTTTACTGACGTTGAAACCTCTATGTAGTTTTCATATTCATAACTTCCTGGGCATCCAATAGTTCTTTCATAAATTCCTCTTCAGTTTACTATCATGCAATAACTGAAAACCACCAAGTTGTTTCTAATTCCATTGACTCGTATAACTTGCCATCAAATATTCATTTTCTTAAATAAAAAGGAAAGTTAACCATGTATCTGTTGATCATATTTATTTGTAAATTTGATCACAATTATTATTAAATTACTTTATTTTCATCATTTCTAATTAATTATTGTAATATAACCTAAATGTTGAATTACATGTGAAGCTCATGTGAAGGTCAGTGTTGTATTTTAAAATAGACAATTCTGAAACACATGATAGGCAGTCATTTTAGTAATTACATTTTATTGCAAAGACTAAAGTATAAAAAATATTAGGACATGATGCACATTGTTTCATTAATTCTCAACCGAGGCTCAAGATATTTTAGTCTGGGGTTATTGGCCGTTAAGCCAATTTATTCAGTGAGAGGTGTTTAGCGCCTGGGTTCCAAATAATTGCAGGCTGGGTACCAACCTTTGGAGGTGTGTATTTTTAGCAGTTTTAGTATGAATTAGGGGTAAAAAAACATGAAAATCATCTATGAATATCTTTCTGTTTGATGTTTTAGAAATCGGGCAACGGAACATTGTAAAGTACACATATTTAGGAAAAGTCAAGGAAGGAGGAGGCTGTACTGTATTTTAATTACAAACTAAAACACCAGGTGGCATGTGCTTTTGGCGTATAGTGTTAAGGGTGTCATTGATTGTGAATCCTTGATTTGGAGGACATTGATTTTTAATTTAATCAATAAATGATTTTGGTTGGTTCCATTGACACATTAATAAAGTACAGTATTCCTGACTTGTTTTTCTCTCATTTGTATTTTTATATGTATTTTACAGTATAGATTTTCCCTTGCTGCTCCCTCGTTTTGAGTTTTTATTGATGGTTTTTAAGCTTTATATTTTACCTTGGTTTTCTGGATTAACAATGACCGGACACAGGTGTGAGACTCTAACGATAACTTCGCCCTGGGAGGACAGTGTCCTGCTTCAGAAAGCAAACAAGAAAAGATTACTAACCTTAAAGAGGATATTCGGTGACTCTCAGATACTTTGTTATCCAGCTTCATCGATGTGGCCTCGAGGCAGTCCAAACGAATTGCTGACCTTAGTGTAGCCATCCAGGACACCGCTCTATGGGAACCTGTTCGCGGCTTTCCTCTTGCTCCACACATTTTCCCCAGAAAAAAAAAACAGTTTTCCTGGGCCGCAGTGGTTATTTGAGGCTGAAAGAGACACCTGGACAGGGCTGCCTCGTCACCAAGCCTTAGTCTAATCATTGCACAGTCCTGTTGGATGACACTCACCCTTTGATGCCCTCGTGGCTCTGAATCACCCTGTTCTGGATACCTCTCCAATGAGGGCACCTGGTCGCACCGCAGCCGCTTCGACACTGGTGACTGGCGGTGTGTGGGGGGCCTCACAGTCCATGGCGGAGCCACATCAACGGCCTACGTCCAGAGTGACCTCCTCTGCATGGTGTAAAATAAAGATGCTGAAAGAAGCCGTGACCAGATGCCCTGGAGTTCTTCCCTGTTCTGGGGTGACACACAGTGTGGAAATGGCTCCTGTACTCTTTGGCCGTCAGCATCCTCTTATCTCCCCAACCACATTAATCGTTGGGGATTCCATAATTAGAAACTTCAGCGTCACTCACTGTCATTCTCCGTTTTAATGTAATTCAATAAACGAACAGGTGTGTAGCCTGCTCCATGCTCTAGAATGTATTCCTGAATCCTGTGTGAATATTCGTATTTATACAGTATATCAAAGTACAGATCCACTTTGTAGGACAAAAATAGATAATGAATGACATTGTGTTAGTAAGTCGTTATATGAACTCTGGAAGCAGCTCACTGAAAACATCAGTGATGTTTTCCACAGTAATTCCTATGGCAAATGTGGAGTAAAGTTTTAAGTCGCTGGTAAGAGATGCAGTAGATTCGCGATGCAGGAGATTATGAGTTCGAAACCCTAGCAGGGAAATCTTTTTTTTTTTCTTTTTATTCTCAGTCTGGTGTGAGAGCACTTTCAAGCTGTAGAAGAAAAGGGAGTTCATACCTAAACAGTGAACTGAAAACACAGTAAAAAATATTCCATATACCGGTAGTAATAGTATTCATGAACCCCCTTTACCTGGTAATTTTAGATTTCATGAAGAACTTCCCAAAACGGGTGAACCACTAATTGGTATAGTAATTTTATTTCTCAACATTGGTATTCATTTGCTGCTGTGTCATTTTAAGGCTAGTCTAATGTGCACAGGTTTTCAGAAAAACACTTTCATAGCCTATTCATGCACCACCCATTGTAAACCAATATTTTTTTCATTGTGCGTTTACTGTGGTATTGGTTTTAAAAAGCATTTAAAAGTGGCATTAAAGTCTTAAAAAGTTTTAAATGTAATGTCATTAAACCTGCAGACACCCTGTTGCAGCAGCATTGGAAACTTCAACATCACAAACTTGATTTAGAGGGAAAAAAGATGGTAGTGTATTGGTATCGATATCAGTATTGGCAGATACTCAAGTTTGTGGTATCGGACATGGAAAATTGCTATCGAGCCCAACCCTAAAATACATTTTCTTTTAGTGTTATTGCATCAAACTGTCCATGTTTTGCACTAATTAGTGTCATAAACATGTTAGCTAGTAAAAATGAAATCAGCAACAATAGACACATTAAATAACAGCAATAAAATACATTAAAATAATCACATTTAGTTGCAGTAAGCAGCTGTAAAAAGGTGTCCTTAAAGAGTTCTTAAAATAATCAAATTTCGGAGTCTCTAATTTCCCATGGTAGAGCATTCTATAGACGTGGTGCTGTGACTCAGAATGCTCGTTATCTAGATAGAATACATTAATAAAACTGCTGCTTTTTTTCCTTCCTAGTGGGAGGCAACTGAGGGTAGAGTAAGCACCTCGATACAACTCGTTTACAAGTCGGTGCATGTCACTCGCCTATCGTAATAAGCCCAAATTCCTTAGCACACTTTTTATCCTTCTATGCATTTTTGTCATCTACACAAGATAATTTACCAGCCACAGTAGTTGTTAGCTAGCTAGATAGAATACATTTTATTGTCCCAGAGGGGAAATTTGTCTTGGACATAGTGCTACAATCTGCAAGTTTTGTAACGATTAAAATCATTTTATGATCTATAGCTTGATTTGTGTCATTCCACGTGCAGTTATTATGCATTTAAACTGCCCCCTAGTGGTCAATTTGAATGAGACTTGTAGAGCACATTGAGCTACACCCATGTGAGAAATTTCAAGTCAATTGGACTTATGGTGTGAGGGGCATGGCTTTTCAAAGTTTGCATTTTTAAGCCTTAATTACAGCGCCACCATGTGGATTGGGTTCATATTTTTATGGAAGCATATGCACACCTTTTCCAGTTATGCCCTGGTCAGACCAATTGTGGCAGTGCAGTTTGGTACGGCAAAAATACATTCCTTTTTTAATAGAACGCTGCATCACTTCAATTTGCATGCGTTGGACACATCTACACACCTACTGTAGCTTGGAAAAGGGTGTTTAATTACAAAGCAGAGAGAAAGCATGCCAAATTTTGGTTGCATGGCTATGTAAAATTTTAAGCATCTGTGATGCACTGCCGCATCTGGTCTGACCAGGGCATTACTCCCCCAAGTTTCATGTTTCTAGCTCATTCCAGCTCATAGGAATTTCTAAAACAGACAAACACAATAGGGTTCTACCGCTTTGCGGTTTGAACCCTAATAAAGTAACATTTTATCCACACAAACATGAGATCAACAAAGTGTGTCCTATGACACAAAACGGCAAACATGACCGCATCGAAAACAGAATATCCTAATAATTGACTATAATAATTAAAGTGCTAATTGCTGGTGTAATTATTGCACCCCTGCTCTGCTGGGCTAAGATTTACTGTTTGAGTTTAGTAGCTTGATGGGAGTTTGGATAAAGAATAACTTAAATCTGTTTGTTTTACATCTTGGCACACAGAATCTTCTTCCTGATGGCATATTCAGGAAAGACAGGGTGTAGAGAGTCAGCAGTGATTGTTAAGGCTTGTTTCCTAACAGCTTGCTCGTACAGGCTCCCTATGGGCCTGTACTCTTTCCTCCCTATTAACCTCATAGCTGTCTTGTGTGTGACGACCAGGCTGCTTTTTAGCTGCTCTGTTAAGTTGCCAAACCATGCTGTGATTCCATATCTGATGATGCTTTCCAGAATCGCCCGGTAGAACATGAGCATGATCTGACTGCTTACTCCATACAGTCTGCTGCCTTAAAAAGTATCATTTCTGCTGTAGTCTATTACACAGGTAGTCAATGTGTGTTTTCCAGCAGAGAATATTGTCTATATGAACACCTAAGTATTTAAAAGACATTACCTGGATAATTGAAATATAGACCAGTCTGTACACACCAAACATCCCTTTAGTGTGTCAATGGAATCATCTGTCAGAAAAATTGAACGTCTTATGTTCTGGTTTATTTTACTTAAAAACAGATTGATAAAAGGGGATTAGGTGTATTGTATTGTGGTGTTAGAAAGAGGGGGTTTTGGCAGCATTTATCTAGGGTCTTATTATTTCGGGTGTGGCATCTTATGTATTGTTCACAGCCTGATAAAACAGCCTCTGGCTGTTAAAATCACCTAAAAAAGATTGCTGCTCCAGGTGTGCACTGCAGTAGCTAGTAGTTTAGTTGAAGAGGTGAAGAGCCTAGTCTGACTTCGAAGTGCTACATCACTTTTCATGAGCTGCATCACTATTGTCTATGCCCGGATTCATTTGTATGAGGACACAGCATACCTGTCTTATTGTGCCCTTCCTCCCTGTCTGCCCCTACATACCTGTCTCACTATGCCCTTTCTCCCTGTCTGCCCCTACATACCCGTCTCACTCTGCCCTTCCTCCCTGTCTGCCCCTACATACCCGTCTCACTCTGCCCTTCCTCCCTGTCTGCCCCTACATACCCATCTCACTGTACCCTTCATCCCTGTCTGCCCTTACATACACGTCTCACTCTGCCCTTCCTCCCTGTCTGCCCCTACATACCTGTCTCACTGTGCCCTTCCTTCATGTCTGCCCCTACATACCCGTCTCACTGTGCCCTCCTCCCTGTCTGCCCCTACATACCCGTCTTACTGTGCCCTTTCTCCCTGTCTGCCCCTACATACCCGTCTCACTGTGTCCTTCCTCCCTGTCTGCCCCTACATACCTGTCTCACTGTGCCCTTCCTCCCTGTCTGCCCCTACATACCTGTCTCTAGGGATGTCACGAGAACCGATATTACTGACACCTTCCGGTTCTAAAATGACAAAACACAGACGATACCCATTTTTTTTTATTACAGTGTTAGCAATAGCTAGCTAGATTTGTCAGGGAAGGCTAACTGAAAATAGCAGGAAAAATCTAAAGCAAATGAAAAGGGCTTTGCCTCCAGTTGTGAAAATCCTCTAGCTAGGTAGTCTGCTTCGTTCGGCGGAGGACAATATTTACTTTTTTCATCACCTAGGGGTGTGCCGGTTTAGGAATTGTTGATGACGGTTATGACGTTGGTCAAAGATGACGTCGTGGGGGGAGCGCCGGTAGTCTGTTATAAGACTGCCCGATTGCCGCACACAACTTAGTTTGAATTGCCTTTGAATAATTAATTATTTAGGATTAATAGCAAGCCAACTAGCAATGAACGTGCTTTGTATTAAGTAGCTAAATCACACACAGTTAACAAAAGTACTTACATTTTTTAAGAAGAGCATAAAAATGAATTAGTGAATTACAAATGATCAAATCTACAATTCTTTACCAAAGATTAAAAGACGAATAACGACTGGGCCATATAACAGTGAGCCATATTCAACTGCCTTTGACCAGAGGTGGATGGCTGGGCAGCAGCGAAGCAGTGTTTAATCCAATGTCCACGAAGGTTAATCTTCAGGTGGTTACAGAGATTGCTGGTGTTGGCATTTGTAACAAATATATTTTTCACATTCTGCAAACAGGCTAATCAAGGTTTTTTGGTTTTCCATTGCCATCTGGTTTAAAACTGAAATGTGAAATCACCACTATCACCCAACGACCCCCACCCTACAGGTTCTTGAAACTGTAGGAAGCACCTCCCTAACCCGTCATTGAATACAATTTACCTGATATATTCTCCATGTTCACATGGGTCGTCTTTGCATCTCATCCATCACGTTATTATACTAGGCTGTAAATGAGTTGTGCTTTTTGTGTAAAGTTTTAAAACCGAAATATGCCTAAACAGTTGACTAACTTTTTTATAATAAGATCTATATTTTCACCTCACTGGGGAAAGACACAGACTATTCACCCTCCCCCACTCTAATAAATAGCTGTTGTTTGAATGATAGGCCGCCTTGCAACACCCCTAGGTGCACCGTTCCCGGAGGTACAGCAATACAGAGTCGATGCGTGGAGCAGATGGATCAAGCCCAGCTTCCGACCTGTTCGAAAAATCAATTTAATATATATATAGTTCTCCGATGGGGAACGTATCAGATATTAAACTGATAAGAACATATGATTCAAAGCTTTTATTATCCAATACAATACAGCCATACACATGGGACCAATGCCCAACACATTACACACAATCATGTGCGACTTACCCAAGAGCATGTTGATATGTTAGTTTACCTCTCTAAAAACCTTGAACTAGCCAAGAAAAGGTGTGCAATGTTGTGAAAAAAAAACATGTTGATCTTGTTAGCTGAATGGCTGCACAGCAATATCCACTGTTTTGTTTTGCACTGTTCCTTTTGAAAAGATGTCTGGGGACACTAGTTGTTGCACTATGAGCATTAATTGCACTTTATTATGTTTTATGCTATATTGCACATGTTTTTTGAATGTCTTATGACATTTTTTTAAGTATTTTAATAAAGAAGTTCATGTTTCAAGTTCAAGTACATTTTTCAAAAAAAAATATTTTACCGGGATATCGAAATCGGCATTGAGAATCGTGTTATTTTACTGGTATTGGCACAGACTCCTGAATTCTTGGTATTGTGACACCCCATCCATCTCACTGTGCCCTTCCTCTCAGTCTCCAGCCTATATACCTGTCTCACTGTGCCCAAAGCCTTAAGGAAATGTATCAATTCAAAATAAGAAACAAACAAACATTTGCTTTTGAATTTCTCTGTTTCTAACCCCATCCCCAGGTCTGTTTGTCCTGGGCGATTACAAAGTATTGTTTACTTCTATTATAAGCCAATTATGCTTGATTTCAAGTGGGGTTGGGGTAGATTGAAACACAATCCAAACCATGATATTTGTAGTATGGCACAACCTGCCCCTGCAATGGAAATCCTCTTTAGAGTGCCGGAATAACCTAGCCGACCACACTGTTAAATTCTGTTTATATTTCAAATGATCTGTGATGGAATGGAGTTTATTTTACTATACTTCTATCATTCGTCTTAACAAATGTTAAGCAGCCTAATAATGTAGAGGCCTGGCAGGGCTCTACACTAACCTTTTCCACCGGTGGCACTTGCGCTACTAACTTTTTCAGTTACTGGCGCAAAACTTGATTTGGTCGCACAAATTATTTATATTATGCTGCTCTGGATAATAATGAATAATAAAGAACCTGTATTGCATGCAGATTTGCACATTAATTACTTGTCATCTTTTAAACCACATGCCCTCTTGTTTTCTATAACATTGATTGGGATAGATTTACAGCAATAGAAAATACAGTACATTATGAAGTGCAAAATTATTTTATTTTAGTTTTCAAAATGCTATGGTTGGTACAGATGGGCAGACTCCTGAACTCTTAAAGAAAAATAAAATAAATTTAATCCATAAATAATATAGATTTTCAGCAGCTATTGTTTTTTTTGGTATTAAAGATAAAACAATTGTACAGTAGGCCTACATGAATCATTCCAGCCTTTATAATTAAATGTATATAAGTAATGAAAGTTCCTTTTGCATGGGCATGTTGAACCTCACTATGGTCAAGGAGGATGTTGTAAGGTCTTTCCTTTTCAAGACGCAAGCAAAAGTTATTTCACACTCTTTTGTGGAGATGTCAGTATAAGTGATGGGAATTTTGAGTCTTTTTAGTGATCCGGCTCACTTTGATCAGTTCACTTAAAAGAGCCGGTCCAGTTGGCTCTCAAAATGGTTCTTCGTTAAGTATTATTTTTAAATCGCCCTTTAGAAAATGTGTATAATCATTATTTCCAATAATCAGCCCAAATGATCTAACGGCCACAATAACATGTACTACTGTATCCTTAGTAAAGCTGTGTGGACGGTTAACATAAACTGGAATAAGAACATGAATGTAGTTAACTTTCAGGTGAGGCAACAGGACTGTTGAATGTTTCGTTTTTACATGCCTGTGGAGATTGTTGGTGGATCCAAAACGAATTGATAGCGTTGCTTTGCATATACTGCATTTTTGTAGTTTTTTGTAAAAACCTTCCAAATATGAGATCGTTTGGGAGTGTCACTCATGTTTGCATCCTAGTAGCTAATGAATATTTTTGCCGGTGTCACAAATGTTTTTTTATATAGACTGCATAATTCAGTCACATTCACATTGTGTTTATCACAAGATGGTAATATTAAAAAAGTTTTTTCCAAGTTTTAGAGTTAAAAAAATATTATTAAAGTTTTCATGTATATATTTATGCATATCCTACCGTTTTTCATCATTGGCCAATTACAACATCGGTCAAGGGTTACGTTTTTCTTAATGGGTTTTAGTTCATGGTTCACGATCAAGGCTATTACCTTGAATTATGTATTTTTTAGTTTAACATGTTATTAACAGTAGCCCACATTTTGTAGAACCAGATTTTATTAATTGTGGTTTACGGCAAATGCCTTTTGTAAACATCTTCTCTTAACACAACGTGTCGGTATCACTGTTATGAATGACAAGTAGGCTACTGGGTTGAATCAATTTTGGCAAAGATCTTTTGCTTGAGTGTCTGATGAATTCAGCACATGATCTGTGGTTAGCATATGTTTGATTAATTGCCACCCCGTTCTTCTTCAAAGGGATAATTTGCGATTTATATTTGGTAAATAGCATTTCCTCTTTGGCTATAGCTACTATACGCTACACTGAACGTAATTATAATTTCAGATTCCTTAATTGCGCGGTTTGTTGAATCTTGACGGCGAAATGCAGTCGGGAGTGATGCTGCATTACGGAATATGTACAGTACCTGTCTCTACACCTCCCGTGCGTCATACTATAATTTTAAAGCTTCAATATTTCGTGTTTGAAATGTTTTGACGCGGTTACAAATTTGGACAGAACTACAATTGAAGGCCCACACAATTTACAGTAGGCTACACACAGTGCATTGCTCTGTCTTGGTACCTTCCTTAACTACTGGTATTCTTCGAGCTGGTGTCGAAATTCATATATCCGTATGTGTGTTTTCCCTGATGAATCCTTCTCAGTGTCATTATTCTCACGCACAGGCTCCGTTTGACCTGGCGAATCGACATCAAGTGATGTTTTGGTTACACTTGAACGTTCCTTTTTTTTAAATTAGTACATGTTCAGCTTAATTTGAAAACTTCAGATTTGAGTAGCTATGTTGATGCGATTGCTGCGTGCGTCTTGACGAGAGGAAGATTTTTTTTAAATCAACGCGGGGTGCAAAGGGTAATCGCGTGGCTGAAGCCAATTAGATGTGTTGAATGCTCAGAGCACGTTATAAAACGTATTCTTAAAATACACATTTATTTTTTTAATAAATGCTCATAATAAATCATAGCCTAAAACCTAAGCACAAAACTAATCAGTGATACATTTGCGACCTATTAAAAATTAGGGTCGCAATGGCATTTCAAAAGGTCGCAAATGCGACCATTTCGGTCGCAGTGTACAGCCCTGCCTGCAGGGCCGGACTGGCCATCGGGAGGATCGGGAGTTTTCCCGAACGGCCGGTCCATTCCGGGCCGAACAGGCCATAACATTTTACTTTGATGGCCGGTCGGACATATTAAAACAAGTGACAGTACGCTGAAATGGACTGGCTGTTGCATCCGCAAAACTGCGCTCTGGCCCGGCCATCAAATTGAGAGAGAGTTCCTCTATATTCAGATGAGGAGAAACCCAGAGTGAATGATTGACGACTGTGGGAAGCGACAGATACAGTGCACGGCGACGCGCGCGCAACCCCCGCTCCATCCAAAGTCCCGGGCCGAATTTTTGTCCCAGTCCCTCCCTGCCTGCCTGGGTAATGTCCACAACTGGTACCAGCTTATCTATAAGTCCCTGCTTATTGACCCACTAAGCTGACCTCATTTTGCACGCATTGTGTAAGAAACTTTATATAGTCTTTGCAGTTATCCTTTAACCTGGTCGGGTCACCATTGCAAATGAGAATTAGTTCTCTGTCAGCTAACCAAGTTAAAATAAGGTGAAATAAGAAGGTAACAGATATGCAATTTGTGTAACATCAACCTTGAACGTGCCTACTGTCTGGTGCAATTCATTCTATATTATTGGAGAATTAAGTACAAAAGAAAAAAGTATAATGCAAACAAGGCCCGTTTTTTCTTTCGCTTGTGTGAAAAAGAGCTGGCGGTCGATGAAGATGGTGTAAGTGGGAGACGTCATGTGGGGGGGGGGTGATAGTTTAGTGTGCCCTGGGGACAGGCTTCACAGTGTCACTGCTGCCCACATTGGGTGGCTGAGCAAGGAGGGCCAGGTGGTGGTGCCGAGTGCAGCGCAGTGAAGCATGCTGACATTGGCCTTCCCCCCGACTGCTGCAGGGAGAGAAAAAATCTGCTTTTCCATATGTTTGTTCTGCCCTCCCTCCTTCCCTCCGGTTCCCAGGCAGATGGCTTCATGAACATTGTTTACCTTGAGTTTTTTGGGGAGGGGGGTCCCAGATGCAGAGTGTCCATCGGCATTCCCATTTTGCCCAGCTTCCCCCTCTTAGCAAAAAAGACTGTCAGAATGCTCTCACACACTAGGCGCACAGTCTACACACAACACACACTTGTAAACAGGCACATTCTTTACATATAGATCCATTCACATATTCCCAATGTCATACATCTTCCAGGGAAAAACACCATGGTATTTTTTCTCTTGCTCAACATGACACTCATTTGTCCACGGTTGTTTGCCATAGTAGTGCAGACATATGTCTCCTCCCTGATGGCTGTGCACTTCCAAACAGAGACGCTTCCAGGTGTTTTGCGTGTGAAGGCTTGACAGACAGATGCTTTTGGCTCGACTGCTGTGAGCCAACACTTTGTCCAGTGTTTCCTAAGGCAGAAACCTGCCCCTACACCATTAATTGAAACCATCCCAGTTCCAGGTGAAAAACATATACAGTTGTATGCAAAAGTTTAGGCACCCCTAATAATTTACATGATTTTAATTTATAAATAATTGAAGGACACTGTAATATATCAGTAGTGAAATTAGGTTTATTGGATGAACAGGAAATGTACAATATGCATCAAAACAAAATTAGACAGGTGCCTAACTTTGGTCACCCCAACAGAAATGTCATATCAATATATATTTGAACTTTAACAGAAATAACATCCTCTAGACGCTTCCTATAGCCTTCAACTTTGTGACTGATTCCTCTACATTATTCTCAAGTATCTGCTGATATTGAGTGGAATCCATGTGACCCTCAACTTTAACAAGATTCCCAGTACCGGCGCTGGCCACACAGCCCCACAGCATGATAGAATCTCCACCAAATTTTACTGTGGGTAGCAAGTGTTTGTCTTGCAATGCTGTGTTATTTTGCCGCAATGCATAACGCCCCTTGTTATGACCAAATATCTTCTTCCAAAATGAAGCTAGCTTGTCCAAATCTGCATTTGCATACCTCAAGCGAATCTGTTTGTGATGTGTATGGAGAAAAGGCTTCTTCCGCATCACTCTCCCGTACAGCTTCTCCTTTTGAAAAGTGTGCTGAATTGTTGAACAATGCACAGTGACACCATCTGCAGCAAGATGATGTTGTAGGTCTTTGGAGGTGGTCTGTGGACTGTTTTTGACCATTCTCACCATCCTTTGCCTCTCCAATATTTTACTTGGCCTGTCACTTCTGGCCTTAACAAGAAGTGTGCCTGTTGTCTTCCATTTCCTCAATATTAGGGATGCACCGAAATGAAAATTCTTGGCCGAAAGTAAAACAGAAAAAGAGAAATCCAAGGCTGAAAACCGAAACGCTGAAAGAAATGATGACGTCACACATGTAACATACAGTAATTGTGTGGCGGCCTGGGAAAACCCTTGACTTTCAGGGCTGAATACATCTTTGGAAACTACAAACTCTCCTGAAAACAAATCTGTTTGAATCACTCAGATATCTTTATAACAAATGAAGTTACATCATTTTAAAGTTGACATGCGTCAAAAAGTTATTCTGTTTCATTCTATATTGTGATGCATGAGAGAAGCACGAACACTCAGCTCGACTGTTTCAAATCTATCTTTGAACTATTTTTTTAAACATTACCTGCTGATATTGGATCCATTCAATTAAAACTATTATAACAAATTATTATGCTAGAAAATAATATATTTAAATGTATTGAAGAATTGTTAACAAAAAGAGATGATGAAATACTTTTTCAGTTTCAAGACAGGATATCTAGCTCATCCTGTAAAAATCGATTTCACTCCGATTACAAATGTATAGCCTAAAGCTTTAATGTATTGTTATGTTAGTAGCGTAATTCAGCAGGTTTAGTACAGTTGTGTGCTATTGTACATGTTTTATCCTCTACATTGGAGATATGGAGAGCATCGCCAATGTGGAGTTGACTGTCAATTGATTCGTACAGTAAATTACTACTTGTGTAATCTGTTAGTTCAGCTAAATCAGCTGTTGGCAACAGTTACCACATTAATGGTTACTGTCAACAAGCTGCTACTCTCTTATCTATTGGTTGTTGCTTGACAAAACTTCAAGTTCAAACAGCAGCTCAAAGAAAGTGAAAATGTGAGGAGGGAGGGGGCTTGCTTACTACTCTCTGAATCAGAGCCTCTCGCTTCCAATTAAAGACGGATACAAGATACAGGATATCCATTGCTGCTTAAAATCTAATCCTTCATGACATTACTACAATGATGTTTATATATTTTTATCATAACCTATTTTCATAACTTGCCAGCTAAAACCGATAAGCACTTCGCAGCATGGGCTCAACCCTCTTCTAAAAATGGGACTGTATTTTGATGTATCGTAAATGGAAATAAATCCTTTTTTTCCTGATCAGGTTGGGAATGTAAATGTCAGTTTAAATTCAAGGCTAGATTAATAACTTTTAGCAAGTTATTTCTAAGTTTAATACAGGCTGACTTTACTGATCAGTTGTTTGGGTCTGTCTGCTGGAGCACTCAAAAGAGCAGGCGACATAACAAGGCTTTCAATTTGACATGGCTTGAAAATCTGACTAGTTAACCTGTCCAAAAGCACTGAAATTAACTAGTAATCATGGTTATTTTGTACATTACAATGAAGTTAAGGGTGTAACTTATACAAAACATAAAAAATATCAATATTGACAGGGAACACATTTTCAAATTTTTGTTGGCCTATATATAGCCAACAATGAGTGGATGCGACATCAGACGGGTTCTTTCTTCCAGTCCGCCACACAATTATACAATCTATGCTTCAGACAAACACTTGCAGATTGCGGTTTCTGTTTGCATCATCACAACATTTTGGCCGTATTGTTTTGGTGATAAAAGTATTTCGGACGAAAACCTGAAAATGCACTTTATTATTTTACGGCCATATTCTGACAAAATTTTTCGGTGGCCGAATAGTCGGTGCATCCATATTAAATACCTTTTCTCATGATTGGATGCACCTGTCTATGAAGTTCAAGGCTTAATGAGCTCACCAAACCAGTTGTGTGTTCCAATTAATCAGTGCTAGGTAGTTACAGGTATTTAAATCAACAAAATGACAAGGGTGCCCAAATTTATTCACATGTTTAATTAAGTTTTGATGTATATTGCACATATTCTGTTAATCCAATGAACCTCATTTCAATACCGAAATATTAATGTGTCCTTCAGTTATTTGATAGATCAAAATGAAATTGCTGATTCAAACACCAAATTATTTATAAATGAAAATCATGGAAATTGTCAGGGGTGCCTAAATGTTTACATATGACTGTAGCTTCCATAAACCCCTGAAATTGTCATCAATGTTTTACGTGTTTGACAAATCACACGGTGGAGTTTAGCGTGACTGCTAAGTGATTATTTGTTCAATGTTTTATGTGTTTGACACACGGTGGAGTTTAGCGTGACTGCTAAGTGATTCTTTGGAAGCAGGAATGATTTTGAGCAAAGAGTTGTGAGGTCAATTGCATGTCATCGGTCTGGCACTCACTCCTTTCTTCACCTGTCCTCACTTCTGATCTCTGTACTGCATTTCCAACTGGCCCATATTCAATAGGTCTTTTTAAAATAAAAAAATGTTCATAAGCCTAATATGACTTCCAGCAAGTAATGTTGTGCTGTAAAAAAGGAGAAAAAAACAGCAGCATGTTTGCCCTCTGGTTTAGTAAGAAAGGAAATATGGCCTTGTGCCCATTATTCCATTTAATGTAATATGGGATTGCAAGGGACAATTTATTTGAAACTTGTAACAAAGTTGGAGAGACGATCTGTGCCGATTTTATTATTAGTTTTTTTATTTCCTTTTTCCCGTGACATTCCATTTGTCCAAAATACCCCTTCCCCACGACCGCCTCCTCCATTCCATTTAGGTGACACACGGTGAGTAGAAGGTAAATGTGAAGTGCTTGGGAATGTCGGAAGGCCATTCCAGCTCTTGCAACCGGGTCGCACACTTGTCAAGGTCCTTCTCCGGTTAAAGAAAAGCCTGTTAGGCACAATCCAGTAGTGAGCCTGACTATAGCCGCTTGATGAATACCTCTTTATCACTGTCTGTATTAAGCCTGAAAGACCTATATAGAGGAGTGATTTGATTTCTTATTTTGTACAAAAATAGAATGGAACAAAAGCTGGATGGTCAGGGATGGTTGTCGCCATAGTGATTACCAGGGATTATTATGGGTCATTTTGTTGCCCTAGCCTTTCAAAATCTGGGTCAGATTGGGTCGATTTTGGGGATAAGGAGAGAGTACACCGCTAACTGAGCTATCGGGCAGGCTGTATAGGGTGAAGTGATATTGGCAGAGGGCAGACTTCAGTTTGCTGGGGGTCTTTACTTCTCAACATTCTCTGAAAAGCACATTCTGGTTTACTCGTCATGGTAGTTCAACGCTAGTTTCCAATAGAAGCCTTCACTTTAATGAAAT
Organism: Umbra pygmaea; assembly: GCA_016801145.1. NCBI lineage: Eukaryota > Metazoa > Chordata > Actinopteri > Esociformes > Umbridae > Umbra > Umbra pygmaea. Next base: position 8,638 of record JACXGM010004447.1, on the reverse strand, counting down.
GGGCAATGTGTTTAGGTGTGATGTGGCCCAGAAGATAGATGTTGCAAATGGCAGGCCTCAGGACCCAAGAAAATCACTTTTTATACCTGTGATTTTCTCACAAGTCTAAGTATAAATTTAGATACAAATAACCCACTTAAACAAATAAAACAAAAAATGTTATATTTGGTTATTTATTTATTGACACCAATGATCCAATATTACATATGAGAGTGCCAAAACGATTAGGATAAGCATTTAATCTGAAGGTGAAATTAGAATCAGGTGTTCTCAAGCAATGTGATGACAGCCAGGTGTGAATGGGCACCCTTTTCTATTTAGAGAAGAAGGGACCTGTAAAATGTTGATCTTTACAACACATGTTTATGAAACTGTACCATCGCATGAACAGAGGAGATTTCTGAGGATCTCAAATGGAAGACATTGAACATGGTTGTTACTCTCCCCAGGAGTGGTCGACCAACGAAGATAACTCCAATAGCAAGGCGTGTAATAGTCTAATCACAAAATAACCCAGGGTAACTTCTAAGCAACTAAAGGCCTCTGTCACATTGGCTAATGTCAATGTTCATGAGTTCACCATCAGGAGAACACTGAACAACAATGGTGTGCATGGCAGGGTTGCAACATTACTGCCCCTTCTGCTGTTTGCTCAAGATCACATTGACAACAAGCCAGAAGGCCATTGGAAAATCTTTTTTGTGACGATGAGACCAAAATAGAACCTTTTGGTCTAAATGAGATGCGTTATGTTTTGCAAATTTTTTATGGTTTGGGCCTGTTTTGCTGCATCTGGGCCAAGATGGCTTGATAGAACAATACATTCTGAATTACACCAGTGACTTCTAAAGGAAAATGTCAGGACATCTGTCCATTAACTGGATCTTAAGAGCAGGTGGGTCATGCAGCAAGACATAGACCATTTCTTTGAAAGAATGGTTCAAGAAGAATAAAGTAAATATTTTGGAAGTCAAAGTCCTGACCTTAATCTGACCAAAATGTTGTGGAAGGACCTGAAGTGAGCAGTTCATGTGAGGAAACCCACCAACATTCTAGAGTTGAAGCTGTTCTGTACGGAGGAAAGGGCATACATTCCAATAAGCCGACGTGCAGGACTGATTAACAGTTACAGACAACACTTAGGCCTAGTTGCAGTTATTGCTGTACAAGGGGGTCACCCCAGATACTGAAAGCAAAGGTTCACATACTTTTGCTTCTCACAGATATGTAAATAAAGGAACATTTTCCTTGATTAATAAATTACCTAGTATAATATTTTTGTCTCTTGTTGAGTTCTTTATATACGTTTGGGACTTCAGGAAATCAGAATTTGTAGGTAATATTTATGTAGAAATATAGAAAATTCTAAAGTGTTCACAAACTTTCAAGCACCACTGTATAATAATAATAAACCTCCAGGAATCTGGGTTGTCAGGATCAGAGTTTGGAGTTGCTGAATTTCAGGTTTCTGTCATTCCTGTAACCAAAGAAAGGTACACTTGTTAAGAAGTGTGTGTAAATTCACTGCCCTGTATTTTGCCGTTCCCCCAGAGCGTAAAAGAAAGGCTAAATTGTGTGAGTTATGGGTTGTGGTGGAGGAGGGGCAAGAAGGCAGCCATGCATGTGGGGGCCTTTCTGTCATCGCCGCAGCCTTGGGTTCTCACTTGTTTTGTTCATTAATGCCTAATGTGATGGAACACCACTTGTCTCTGCCTTTCACAAATGGTGCAAATAACAACGGAATGCAATCTAATTGGCTTGCTTGGAAATGTCTTAATTGTTTGTGGCTTGTGTTGGCCTCTTAGCATGTACAAGGTGCTCTATAGATAATAGTCTAGAGGGGTCTATAGATGGTATTTAACGATATTCCATTATATTTTGAAGTGATTTGGGATTTTGACTCCGAAGCCTTAAATGTCAGATGAATTTGTGGATATCATTTGCATGCAAGCAAATTCCATAGGCTTCCAGACATTGCAGCTCCAGATGGTATTAGCATCAGCACAGGTTATAGGGCCCTCATTGCCAAAATCTTGCTTTTTGCTTTAATTCCAGATGTGTCAAGGAGAAGCATCTTTCCACTCTTTGGCCCATTACCTGCTAAATTCTAAATGCTTTCTATATACCCAAATGTTTTCCCCATGAGTTCCCATTCAGACTCAAATATCAGGTTTGAAGAGAGCCTTTGGGATTATTTGCTGCCAGCTACAAGGTTTATGTTTCAAGACTAGTGCACAGAGCCTTCTCCCCAGTCCTTTTCAACATTGATCCCTCTGTGTTTATCCCTGTCCATTCTGCGCTGGCGACCGTGTCCCTTTTACCAAGCTGGGACGGTCGTGGAGGAGTAACAGCTGGGCCAGTTAGCTCCCTCTCCCTAACCAGCGGAAACATCTCCAGCTGTCATCTGCTCTGTCCCACATGACCCTGGCCCTCCTTCCAGCTGCTGCTCCAGCTTACCGCACATTAACCCATTTCCACCACAAGAGTCTGTGCTAGCTGCTCGCCCTGGTGTGTGTGCGTACTGCCGGGACCTGGCTGGGACCCTTGTAGAACATCACGGGCTCAACGAGATCCCTAGCTCCCTGAACAAACTGCTCTGCTCCGTACTCAAAGCAGATTGAGTGATACTATCACTGTTATTGTTTATTTTCTCCGGAGACCTTGCTTCCATAAGTTTCAGAAATGCATTACTATACTTAGGTGGTTGCTGTGATTCAATATGCATTTAATTCTTGGACTCCTTCCCTTGCATTTGTTCAAATTATAGAGAAATTCTTAGTGTTGCTTTAACACTCTTAGTGTTGTCAAGAAAGTCTCTTTGAAGTTTTCAGATCCAACAATCCATGCCAAGAAGAAACTATGGTCTGTAGCCGTGGATTGTATCTTTTGGCCGGGGCAAGGAGTTTGGGTCGCCAGGCAACCATGGTCAATTCTTGAGGACATACTCTTTTGCAATGTGTCTCCCAAGTTCGCTTGCCATTGAACAATTACCTGATCTAATGAAATACATTTGTGAAATATGTCCCTGACCATGCAGCTCCATCCACTCGAGCCAGCTCACAGTAGTACTGGTGAACTGTAGAATCTCCCTTTGAGCTCTCAATGTCATCAAAACACAATTCTTTGCTCTCAATAAAGGCTTCGACTAGTAATCGGTTTTGTAAAGAATGTCCATGTTCAAGTTCTCTCATGATTATCTTGAGGATTTAAGTATGTGCATGTTAGTGTTTTGTACATGTGTAATAGTTCTGAAGGTGAAAGGTTTGTGCTATGCTTATTGGTTTTTGTGACTGGATATTTGAATGGTAGAGAATGTTGCTGGTAATGGTAGGATAGGTTTTGTATACAGGCTTGAATTGGATGAGTGTTTGCTAAATATCACGTCTTAAATCGGGACTTTACATAATCTGTCATTAACAAATTATTAAATGCATCAAGGAAAGGAATGTGTTAAATTAGGGAAGTGAAGTGAAACCAGAGAGACTTTGTTATATTGTAGATTTTAATTTAGTGTTTTTTGCTTTCTCAGAGCATGTACACTTAAATAGTGATAAACAATGCAGAGTTCAAGATCTGTGAGCGTATGTTTGCTTCACCTGCTAAAATATCTAATTGCGTCTCGCTCGATTCCTTCCAGGCATGTATTCTACAATGTTCCAGAGGGACAAAAACTTGTATCCAGGAAGAAATGACTAAACATACTTTTTCACCTTGTAGGAACAACATTGAAAATGATCAAGCTGAGAGAGGAACCCAGTGACTACGCAGATCAGTCCAGAGGGAAGAGTCCGGTCAATAACAGCACCCTGGTCCCAGTCAAAGGCATCAACAACCTTGGAAACACCTGTTTCTTTAATGCGGTTATGCAGGTACGGTCCTTGTGAGGTTGGTAGAATCACAGCTCAAATATTGTCTCCTCTGGGGCTCCCTATTCAGACTGAGACCTTTGCATCTAAATTCCCGGCCACCAAGTATGTTTACTTGTAATAATAGCCTAATAATAAAAATAATAAAAACTGTAATGGAATCTACAGTCACTTGTTTAATTATAGACATGTACAATTGTTAAAATATTATAGCAGACCTTTTAACAAAGTAAGTTAGTTTCTCAGCAGACTTACATTAAAAAAGTATCCATTATGATAATATCTTTTCCAGAACCAGAGAATTAACGTGTTATACACTCACCTAAAGGATTATTAGGAACACCCGGTCAATTTCTCATTAATGCAATTTCCTAGTCAACCAATCACATGAGAGTTGCTTCAATGCATTTAGGGGTGTGGTCCTGGTCAAGACAATCTCCTGAACCTCAAACTGAATGTCAGAATGGGAAAGAAAGGTGATTTAAGCAATTTTGAGCGTGGCATGGTTGTTGGTGTCAGATGAGCCAGTCTGAGTATTTCACAATCTGCTCAGTTACTGGGATTTTCACGCACAACCATTTATAGGGTTTACAAAGAATGGTGTGAAATGGGAAAAACATCCAGTATGCGGCAGTCCTGTGGGCGAAAATGCCTTGTTGATGCTAGAGGTCAGAGGAGAATGGACCGACTGCTTCAAGTTGATAGAAGAGCAACTTTGACTGAAATAAACACTTGTTACAACCGAGGTATGCAGCAAAGCATTTGTAAAGCCACAACACGCACAACCTTGAGGCGGATGGGCTACAACAGCAGAAGACCCCACCGGGTACCACTCATCTCCACTACAAATAGGAAAAATAGGCTACAATTTGCAAGAGCTCACCAAAATTGGACAGTTGAAGACTGGAAAAATGTTGGCTGGTTTGATGAGTCTCGATTTTTGTTGAGACATTTAGATGGTAAAGTCAGAATTTCGCGTTAACAGAATGAGAACATGGATCCATCATGCCTTGTTACCACTGTGCAGGCTGGTAGTGGATTGTGTAATGGTGTGGGGGATGTTTTCTTGGTACACATTAGGCCCCTTAGTGCCAATTGGGCTTTGTTTAAATGCCACGGCCTACCTGAGCATTGTTTCTGACCATGTCCATCCTTTTATGGCCACAATGTACCCATCCTCTGATGGCTACTTCCAGCAGGATAATGCACCATGTCAAAAAGCTTGAATAATTTCAAATTGGTTTCTTGAACATGACAATGAGTTCACTGTACTAAAATGGCCCCCACAGTCACCAGATCTCAACCCAATAGAGCATCTTTGGGATGTGGTGGAATGGGAGCTTCGTGCCCTGGATATGCACCCCACAAATCTCCAACTGCAAGATGCTATCCTATCAATATGGGCCAACATTTCTAAAGAATGCTTTCAGCACCTTGTTGAATCAATGCCACGTAGAATTAAGGCAGTTCTGAAGGCGAAAGGGGGTCAAACACAGTATTAGTATGGTGTTCCTAATAATCCTTTAGGTGAGTGTATATTTTCCATACACTATTGCTCATATTGACCAAAAGTTTGGGGTCATTATGAGTTTATGTTACGTAACATGTATGCCTTCCTAAAAATGATTAGATGTGGAGATGGGACCCAGATTGGCCTAAAACCCACCTGAAGAATAGTAGGCTATGTGAACAAAACAGTCTTCCACTCACTGTACAGGTGGTACGCTTAAAAGATGATCCTGAATGTAAAGGCAACAGGTGGAATGCATGACTCATTCATTGAATTCAGCAGAACAAATTGAATGGCTTTTTTTTTTACCTAGGCTATTTTATGAAACTAAGACGGATTGGATCCCTATTACTGTTTATTGAATACATTCATTTGAAGAACAGCATATTTCTCTCCTTAGTGAAGTTTTACTTTTTACCAGTCAAAGCTAGTAACCACAGAGTGTGACAAAACATGCATTAATCCTGTTACACTATATGGCACCTACACTCACTTCATTAGGTACACCTTGCTAGTACCAGGTTGGACCCCGTTTTGCCTTCAGAACTCCCTTTTACTCTTTGTGGCGTTAATTCAACAAGGTGCTGGAAGCATTCCTCCGAGATTTTGGTCCTTATTGACATTATTGCGTCACACAATACCAATGAACTGGTAAATCTGATTCACGTAACTGTTTCAATAGAGATGTACAGTCATGGCCAATTATTTTGATAATGTCACAAGTATTGGTCTCCACAAAGTTTGCTACTTTAGTGTTTTTAGATCTTTTTGTCAGAAGTTACTATGGTATACTGAAGTATAATTACAAGCATTCTGTAAGTGGCAAAGTCTTTTATTGACAATTACATTAAGTTTATTCAAAGAGTCAATATTTGCAGTGTTGCCCCTTCTTTTTTCAAGACCTCTCCAATCTACCCTGACATGCTATCAATTAACTTCTGGGCCACATCCTGACTGATGGCAGCCCATTCTTGCATGATCAATGCTTGGAGTTTGTCAGAATTTGTGGGGCTTTGTTTGTCCACCCGCTTCTTGAGGATCGACCAAGAGTTCTCAATGGGATTAATGTCTGCAGAGTTTCCTGGACATGGACCCAAAATTTCGATGTTTTGTTCTCCGAGCCACTTAGTCATCACTGTTGCCTTATGGCAAGATGCTCCATTATACTGGAAAAGGCATTGGTCATCACCAAACTGTTCTTGGATGGTTGGGAGAAGTTGCTCTCGGAGGATGTGTTGGTACAAGTCTTTATTCATGGCTGTGTTCTTAGGCAAAATTGTGAGTAAGCCCGCTCCCTTCGCTGAGTAGCAACCCCACACATGAATGGTCTCACGATGCTTTACTGTTGGCATGACACAGGACTGTTTATTATCACCCTGTAATCTCATCAAACCTGATAAATATCCCCAAACACAAAATAGCTTTGGAGCAATTTCCAACAAAAAACTAAAACCTGGTTAGATGAAAATAGCAATCCAACACTCGTCAAGGCAAGTCTGAACAACTATAACTTTATTCACTCAGTTTGACATGGCAGAAGGAGGGGTGGAATAGCTGTGATTTACCATAAACATTTTTGCCTTACAAAGGTCGATCTTCATTCTCAAAGCAGAAATTAAAGTGTTGATGTTAACAATCTATTGACCACCAAAATTACTTCCAGTTTTCCTACCAGAATACTCTAAAATATTGTCACTGATCATCAAACATGATAAAATTGTTATAAATGGTGACACATTAATGTAAATAAAAATGCTGACTAGAAGCTATGTAATTTATGAACATTTTACATCTTTGACCTGACTCAAGTCTCACAACAAACACACAAACACATAAACACGGAAATACATTTGATTCTGTGATACAAAAGGATTACATATACATAGTCGTTATGTGACAAATGTCTCCCTCTCAGACCACTACTGTGTATTTTATGATGTACATTATCTGAAACCAGGAACAAGGTACAAATTATAGTCAGAAAACAATACCTAAATGATGCAGCAGAGCGAAATATTTCAAATCTTTTAGGTGCACTTGGCTTCAGTATGAGCAACACAGTGCATGAGATGGTAAACAAACTAAATAAGAATCTGACAAATGCTCTAGACAAAGTAGCCCCAATTCAGGCAAAAAAGAGTATAGGAGAGTAAAAGAGTTACTATAAGGTTACTGTGCGCCGTAGAGGATGGTCGCATGGACAATGGCTCTGCTCACTCTATGCAGGTTTTGGCTTATTACTGTTTTTTTAGTTTTTATTTCTGCACGTTCTGCACTGTTGCTCATACAGTATGATCGACTAGCACTTTTGGATATGCGTAATTTACTGGATACAGACTTTTTTTCCACTTACCGTAGCAATTGCTGCAACTTCACTATCCCGCCGCCGACTTGTTTACTCATACGCAGGCGACAAAGGAGAGAGGAAAATGAGCGGGTATTCTATGCAGTTCACGGACGAGATACTGCAATCCACCGTTACCGAGCATTTTACTTTTTTACTTGCAAATGTTCAATCACTTGACAATAAAATGGACAAACTTCATGCTCGGATTATCTTCCAGCGGGACATTGCCAACTGCTGCGTGCTAGCATTCACAAAGACCTGGCTGGATTACACCATCCTGGACACGGCTATTACGCCAGCTGGTTTCTCCATCTACCGGCAGGACAGAACCTCGGAATCAGGTAAACAAAGAGGCGGAGGGGTTTGCATTATGATTAACCCTCGTTGGGGTTCGGATGCCGCAGTTGTTTCAACACACTGCTCACCGGACCTGGAGCTACTAACTGTAAACATACGTCCCTTCTATCTTCCCCGGGAGTTTACTTCCGCTATAATCACAGCAGTCTACATACCTCCGCAGGCGGATAAGGCACGCGCGCTTGAGGGACTATATGGAATAATAAGTGGCCTAGAGGACGCTAATCCTGGGTCTGTTTTTATTGTTGTTGGAGACTTTAACAGGACAAACATGAAAAAAATACTGCCCAAATTTCATCAGCATATTTCTTTTCACACTCGGGGCGATCAGACCGTGGACCACTGTTATTCAATGATCCGTAACAGCTTCAAACCCATCCCCCGCCCTGCCTTTGGAAAGGCAGATCACATCTCCATTCTTCTCCTCCCTACCTACAGACAACGTCTTAAACAGGAAAAAACGTTTTTTCGATCAGTTCAAAAATGGAGTGAGCAATCCATTACTACTCTCCAAGACTGCTTTGAAACCACAGACTGGGAAATGTTCCGTGTTGCAGC
>JACXGM010004446.1:17891-38090 GCA_016801145.1 Umbra pygmaea | reverse complement strand
GCGCTTTTGGGCAGTTTTTGTTACCGAGATTGTCTGTCTGGACCATGTGAGGTTGTCGCTGATGAACACACCGAGGAACTTAAATTCTGAAACTCTCTCGACTTCAGCTCCATCGATGTGTATGGGGGCAGGGCCCTTCCTCTGCTGCTTCCTAAAGTCCACTATCATCTCTTTTGTCTTGCTGACGTTGAGAGAGAGGAAATTGAAATATTCCAAGCATTTATATATAAAGTCCAATCGAACTTTATCAAAGGCTTTTTCAAAATCAGCTATGACAATTAGACCTGATAGTCCTGATAGTTCATAGTGTTCTATGGTTTCTATAACTTGTCTTATATTGTCTCCAATATAACGTCCATGCATGAAACCTGTCTGATTAGGATTAATAATATCCGTTAAAACCTTTTTAATTCTAAGAGCTATACATTTGCCTAATATTTTGGCATCACAGCATTGCAGTGTAAGAGGCCTCCAGTTTTTTAAATCTACAGGGTCTTTATATGCTCCGTTTGGGTCCTGTTTCAATAATAATGAAATCAGGCCTTCTTGTTGTGTGTCTGACAATCTACCGATTTCATACGAGTGATTAAAACATGCCAGTAATGGACCTCCTAATATGTCAAAAAAAGTTTGGTATACCTCTATTGGAATGCCATCCAGTCCAGGTGTTTTTCCAGCTTTAAATGTTTTAAGCGCTTCAAGCATTTCCTCTTCAGTTATGAGTCCTTCGCATTAACCTCTTTGCGTATTTGTTAGTTTTAAGTTATTATTACGGAAAAAACTCATACAATTAAAATCTGTTAAAGGGAGAAGACTGAAAGGAAAACATCTGTTTGAAATATTTTACTTCCTGTTCCAGAATTTCATCTGGCGAGTCGTAAGTGGATCCTTCATTAGTGACTAATTTCAGTACATTCTTCTTGGTGGCATTCCTATGTTGAAGATTAAAAAAAAAGGATGTGCATTTTTCTCCATATTCCATCCATCTTGCTTTATTTTTATAATATATTATATTTGATCTTTCTTGTATGGCAGCTGTGTTGGCAATAAAGTGCTGTGTATTTATGTTACTTTCCGTAAAGGTTACAAATCTTTAAACATGAATCAGTAATTAAATATTATTATTTTTGTTTTTCACAAGAAACATCTGTGTTTGAAAGACATTTAACATAGCAAAATGGATCAGCCAAATTTGGAAGAAAACTCTTCACTTGGCTTACATGTAAGAAGACCAAAAGTTAGTAAGCGCGTCCCACAGTCCATGGAGGCTAACACCAAACAGAAAGGGCTTTGCTATTATGGTTGGCACACAATGTTCCAGAATTGCCAGTAAGGTGCTTTAAATTTACAGCATTGGTAATGTGTTTCAAGGTTACAGCTCAATACTTTATTTTCTGACATTTACAGTAGATTACCGGCAGCAGAGTTGCCAGTAAAGTGCTGCATATTTACAGCATTGGTACTGTTTATTGCATTACAATGTATTACTGTATGGTATTACATTTACAGTAATTTACTGGCAGCAGAGTTTTCCTTCTGTATATCACAATCACTCCATAACAGTTTGATGTACACCCGTGTTAACTTCAGAATATAACAAAGCATCATCAATCAGAGTTAAAAAAGGCAAAAAAACTATTTTTTTGAATAAATAAAATAATATTGACTGTTCGATCAAATAGTATGCTGATGTGTGCAGAAAAATGTGTTTCAAATATATTCAGGCTTTTCTTAATTTTCTTAATGTGTAAGTAAAGCAGCTGATGTTTCCAAAATCTAAAAAGCAACATACTGTAAATCTCAAAAGGATCTGTATCAAGCTTTAGTTTTGGTCTAAGTGTCTAAGGTCGTTTTCACACATAAAAGTCCGTACCAAGGTCCGAACCAACATTGGTGTTTAATTACATTGTATACATTTGATCCCGTTCTTTTTGGTTTCACATAGTGAGTTTGCTAGCGCACTAAAGCACTTTCCATGACATACCTACGGCCTGTCGTCACCACATACGTGTGTTGCTTCTCCCTTTGATTGGTGAGTAGACGGGCGTGTGTCTGACGTTGCCGTGATGTTTTGTCTTTTTCCGTATGAATGAAAATGAATGAACAAATGAATGAGCAAAACCTGATTGTGTAGTATTACTACCAGCAGCATCAGTGTCAGCACCAACTGCAAGCGCAGCCCAAACTACAAGCACAGTACTCGTGAGAAATGTATTTGAATGATTTCGTCTGATCGAATTGAAATGAAATATCTAATCTCCTCTCTCCACGTACTTCCACGATTCATTTATGCTTTTTCTAGCGTTTTTTTCCCTGAGTTTGTTCTTTTTCTATGGTAGCTACGTTACGTAGTTGCCTAACTTCCTGTAATTGGTCCGAAAGTCCGAACCATCCAAAAAGTGTTTTCATACTGCAAACGAACCGAACCATGGTTCAGTTTGGTCCGGACCGAGACCACCTTTTTGATCGGACCAAAATTTGGTCTTTTGATCCGGACCGTGGTCCGAGGCACCTTTCAAACCTGCAATTTTGGTTCGGACCAAACTGAAAGGTTCGAAAGTCCGGACCAAATGAGGTATGTGTGAAAACGCCCTAAATTTCAAAGTTAGCCACACCACATATTATAATAATTCCCAACATGCTCCATTTCAGGTTTTAATTTTACAATTTTTTTTTTTTTTTGCATTCACATAGATTATTATAATCATTTGTTAATATAAGTAGTGATGGTCCTGGTCTGGCTCCAGTCTGGAAGGTCCTGAGTCCTTCCAGTCTCCTCTGCTACAGTGGCTGGGGGGCTAGCTCCGGGTGGAGGGCAGCTATCCCGGTCTCCGCTTCCGATCTCTGCTCTGCTGTGGTCACCTGATTGGCCAGTCTCCCTTGTTTCGAGGCTTTCCGTGGACTGGGGAGTCTGGGCAGGCCGTGGTCAAGCCACTATTACCTGCCTTCTTTCCCAGTCCTTCACTGTCCAGTAGTGATGGGCGCTCGACACTCAAGTGTCGAAACTGTCTCTATGTTTTCGACACTCACTGCATCGGAACAACGTATCGAGACGCGTTTCAAAAAACACTGCTGGTTACATGACAAAGTGTCGTCGAAACACAGGAGCTGTTTCCCAATGTCAAGGAAGGATCCTTCGAAGTAGGATTTTCAAGGATGCTACGTCATCAAAGTCCGTCGAAGTACTGTTCCAATGTCAAGGATCCTCCGAATTTCAACCAAGGACCGAGTCCTTCGTTCGGAGAATTTCCCATAGACGGTCAAGGATGCATATGTGTATCCTTCGCGCTCTCATATCACCCACAATCCTATGCGCGAGGCTTTCCCAGCTAGTTTAAAAAAAAAAAAAAATGTCAGACGTTAGTGTAGACGGAGTAATATGCTTTCAAATGTAAGTATATTTAGTGTTTTAACTTTATCGTAAACTTGTTAAAACGGTAGTATATGTAAGTAAAAGTTTAACGATTAAATGCCAGTACAAACTATTGAATTGCAGCGCCGAAAACTGACCTTTTCACTGACGTAATGACGCAATGACGTGCACTTGCTAGCCTGTTCCATTCCGTTCCATTTACATGTTCTCCGACTGCTAACAAGGAGTCTCGCCTAGCCTCTGAAGGACCTGACTTGGAAGGATCAGTCCTATCAAGGAAGGATCCTTGACATTGAGAAACAGCTTTTGTCATGTGACATTGAACGATACCGTTACCTGTGTCGCACTTGTCAAAAACACTTACGTATCAGGTATGAAACGAGGCGCGAGACCGCGGCTGAGAGATTTGTGAAAGTATTGCAAGATTGAGCCATCACACAAGATGGACCAACGACATCAGATGTTTATTATTATTATTATTGGATATATATCTTTGACATTCTGTATAAATCCTTTACACACACACACATCGTCAACTGCTTATCCCGGCGAGGGGTCGCAGGCCTTTATACAAATACAAATTGATAACTGTTTTATTGCCAGGGTTTGGTGATAACCTGTGGTCACTCCTGGAAAACAGAGTCAGTGACACCAGGAAAATACGGAGTGCTAGTGCCAATGCTATGGTTGAAGTTCAACGGTACTTAGCAGATGCATACCTTGTCTTGAATTGGTGTAGTGGGCGAAAAATACAGGGGTCTTCCCTCACCTATATTAAAATGCAATGGTCAATTTAGCCATCCCTGCAACCTGTGCCCTTTGAGAATTTTTGTCTGCCCTGCGAGACAAAAAATGAATCGCCTGAGTACTGGCAATGTGGAAAATATAACGTCAATTGATCTAACCAGGAATCGAACTGGCAACCGTGTGACCACAAGTCTTGACTCCTTAACCACTGAACCATCTGCGCCTTGCCAGTACAGGATCATTACATTATATGTTCATATCACCAATCCGTACAATATCAATGTACATTTTCTACAGTTTTATTCCCACTGTCAGATCAGCGAAGGTCACATAAGTTTGATGTTTTGGAAACACTCCAAATTAAGATGTATGACATTATGTTGGGAAGGTTTTCATTGTCTCAAAAGGTTCTATTTCATTCAATGACCCACAGTGTTGACATATTACAATTATCAACCCGTTTCGAAACTGTAGTTTGTGATGTAGGACGTGAATCGTCCAGTCCTGCCACAGTAGCGTCTGTCTAACCATGCCATGGTGGAATAACTGTTGTGTGCCATATTTAAAGTTGCCAGCAGGTGTCACTGTCGAGTCAAGGTTTCGAAACGTTTCACGACGCCTCGAATCAAATGTAACGGATTTAACTGTCAAGTAGAAGTGTCGAAACGTTTCACGAAGCCTCGACACAAATGTTTCAATTGTCTCAAATGTTTCAAATGCCTCGTTTTGACCATCACTAAATGTAATGCATAATAAAATTAAGTGACAGTGATTGAATATACAAGTTTCACTGTAATACAAAATTTGACCTCCCATAACAGAAAAGGTAGTTCTAGTAAAGATACTTTGGTCATTACCTGAGGTCCCAACAGATCTGACAGTAGTGCTATATGCTACTTCCAGATTACAATGCATTTGATGTGCAGTCTCATGAACTGCTTTGAAGCAACTGCAAATCACTTTAGAAGGCACCACAGTGTGGAGTTTTACTTACTCTGACATGTGGTCTAGCATGGAATAAAGAATGACTTAGTGGTTAAAGTGTTCAATTAATGAAAGGAGTTAACATATCATGATAGAATCTAATCTAAGCCTGTAGGTAATTATGTTAGAACCTATATCAATTAATGAAACTCAATTACCATATCTTGATCACTAACATGTACAGTCATGGTTGGTTACTTGTAACTAATTAAAAAGAGCATGGTACACCTGGTATTATTTATATTAAGATGTTTCATAGAGGGGGTGGTGTTCAGTCAGTTTTTTGGCCAACCGTTATAGACAGTGTTGTTCCATTTGATATGGTTAAACTGTATAAACAGAATAAGCATTAGTGACTGGCCTCACACTCTGATGCAGTTGATGGTGGTATTTGCACCTTATATTGGTTGCTATCCGCCATTGACCCCAAAGAAGAATAATCCTGTTTCTTGAATTTTGTGTCATGTTACGCTCCCACACTAGGTTCATTAGTGTAGATCATACACCATTGCTCCTCCCCATTTTCTAGCCAGACAAGCTGCATTGCAGCTACTGATTTGCAGCAAAAACCTTGGACTTAACAACCCTACAAGCAAATGTACACTAGAATAGTGGACGCTCACTTGCTGGAATGAAGGCTGAGTATAAACTCTCCCAAAAGGAAGTTGTCAACTCATAGCTGCAATCAGAAGAATTGCAGACACCTGCAAACAAGCTACAGTTTCCTACCAAAACTGTATCTAAACTGGAACGGTTTTGTCAAATTAACATGTTCCACTTACTTTTAACGCTAAACACTTAAAATTGAATGGCAGTAAAATAACTAAGTAATTGATGTATCATACATGTGTACAAACATTAAGAAAAATGCACAAATGTACCTGCAGTAGAGACTGCTGAGAAATATGATCAGTATATATTGGTTCGTGAATGTTTTAAGTATTTCATTAGGGTAACAATTTTACTTCAATGTAAGAATTTGCATTGGCTAATATTACAATGTGTAAAATAACACTGGATAATTTGCTTTCCGCACCAATCACTTGTTAAATTTCATCAAATACTCAATAGATCAACAAATAGTCCAGTATCTTACTACCCACAGGAGTTGTTTTGAAACCATTTTTTCAAACTATTTTAAAAATATCAGGCATAATGTGCTTAATGTTATTTAAGACAAAAAAATCTAAATTTCGACCTGGCTTTTGCAGCTTTCATGTTTATAAATCTGAACAGTTTAATCTTAAATAAACTAACAACTAGCAAGCGAAGAGCAAAATGTAGAATCTGTTTTCAAACAATTTCATGAGACCAGATATTTGCTGTGATGGAAACATTTGTGATCACGTGTTAACCTCTCTGCAAGTACCACCAGCCAGTCCATGTATTTGAGCTAGCACACCTGATTCATTTAGTCTACTAATCAACTAGTCCCTGGTGTACTAGTTTACAGTTAAATACTGTAATTACAAATATTTGCAGAGGGAGGTGCTGAAACACCCTTAACACTTTTTTGTTTACAGTAATTTGCTGTATGTTAAGAAAACAGTATATTACTGTAGAATTTCCTTGTAAATTTATAGCAATTTTTTACAGTGTACAACTGTCCAAAAGCTATTTCCATCTCCACAACGGATAATGTTCCCCATTTCAGCACAAGCTCCAGCACTTACGATTCCGTGAAGCCCTTCCCTCTCAGCCAGTCCTCCACCTCAGCAGGAGGGGACTGAAAGTCCAGTGGGGCCGACGTTTCTGCAGTGCGAGGGATGACCAGGGGACGGACGGACCCAGGTCGACTGTTGGCCAGCCGCTGATAAAGCTCCTCATTCGTCATGAAGCCTGCGAAGAGAATTCACATAAAATACTGGTAGTTAATGTCAGTAAAACCAATGCCTACTTAAGATCTACGAACCAATAGAACAGTTTTTACGTTTTGCAGCTTTAAAACCGTACAAAATGTGATGTAATGTGTTCACTTTTAAATGTAGGTTGGTTGTTTGCCTCGTTTGGAGAAATAAAAACAGAATGATTCCCTTTTTAGGGGTTATGGCAGTAAAAATGTAATTTTCACCACCTTTACAAGCACACTTTACGGGCACAACATTTTATCATATTTTGATATAGGATGTACAGTATTTGGTTGTTGTTGCTTAAATGTCCTTTTCAATAAGTCACAATAGTGACTAATGTTAAAGATGCCTTCCATGATATTAGGCAAACTTTGTGCCTATTTAGACCTCTGGGTTCTAAGGAATGAGAATATAGTTGCTGTCGAGCTAAAAACGGGTACCTGCTCAGTAATTCGTTTTTTCTCGTTCTACTGTTTCTACAGTTTGGGCCCGCCCTGCAACCTAATTAGTCGTCACTGTACAGCTCTGATTTCATTGACAGTTCTGGCGACCGTACTTCACTTTAGTGAACCATACAACACATCTTGCAGGGCATACTCTGTCTGACGCTCAGTAAGGGAATGGATGCCATAGCGGTGAGAAAAACGGATTTTAAGCAAACTACAGTAAGAAAATGATTCTGTTTACATTATATCTATAATATAAACAATATACTAGAAATCCGGACCAAATTGCGGGACCTAAAAAAATACTTATTTTAAATACAATTATGAAAAGTTGGGCACGGTAGCTTTAATTACATTAATGACATGAACATGTACAGTAGTATTTTAGGGTCGACATCCATTCGAGCATTACAGATCAATATAGTAGTTATATTATAATACACAGAACAGACAAGGCAGACAACAATGCAGGAGGCTGGGGACACTGATAACCACGGCTTTACAGGCTTACCTTTCTCTTTGATGTCCACATTAATGCTCTGAGGATGGCGGGGCACCATAGGGGGGTTGGCCTGTTCAGGACTGGAGGGGGAAAAGGAGTAGTTCTTGGGAGGAACCAAGGGCCCCTTCTGTAAATCAGAGACAGGAATCCAGAGAGTAACTTCATGTTCTCCAGATTCTTTTTTCTCTTGCTACTGCCTTCCTGCACACCAGGGGCCACCCCGTCACTCAAGAAGGGCAGTTCCTCTTCCTCACTGTTAGATTTACTATAGGTAACCATTTTATTCAAATACAGTAAATTGTATTACTTCTATGATTCCCACATATCACCCAACCAAGTGTTTCTATGTATGTCAATAGCAATATGTTGTAAAAAAAAAAAAAAATTTAAATGTAAAAAATATGGGGCCCTATTTTACCGATCTGAAACAGAAGTATCAAATGCGAAATGCAAGGGACATTGTGGGAGGGTCCCGGGCGCTGTTGCCATTTTACCGGCGGGATAAATTACTCTTGCGCCTGACGAACATCTAAAATGGGTAGGTCTGAAGTAGCTTCATTTGTCATAGGTGTGGTTTGGGCGTAACCTGTAATAAACCAAAAAATGCTGCGACTAGAGTAGTGTAAAGTGCCTCCTGTCCTATCCAAACTCCCGATGCGCATTTTCAGTGTGCCTACTGCCTAATGTTTGTTCAATTAGGCTACGCTGCGTGTTTGTGTATGTTTTCGATTAAACAGAATTTCACAAAATGTTGCCGGCATCAAATGGTGTCATCCTCAGCCATGTCTTTAACAGATAGCATTGTCCCCTTCACCGTCACCCATCCAAGGGGGGATTCCCATCAAATATGCAGAGTTTGCCATAAATGAGTTGTGGCTTTAGCCAGGGTATTTCGCAAAGACATGGGTGATTTTACTATTAGCATCGCAAATGACTTGTATGTTGATTGAATGGGTTCCCTTGCAGTTGATGTATATCAGTGCAAATAATTCATTCTGAATAATTTGGGTAAATGTGTACACTAGATCTATGCCTATTTTTTCCCCTCTTCGGACACAAATAATGATTTCCCTTATGTGGTAATATTTTCCCTCTAATTATGTATTGCAATAATGGGAACTGCTGCATTTGTGTAGATGAGAGGAGCAATAAAGTGTATGCGCGTTGTGCACACGTAACATTATGGACAACCATGCACCCTTAAAGCTACACTGTGTATTTCTTTGAGTTGATTCTTAGCAAAAACCCCTTTGTTCTTTCACAAATATGTGCTCATTCATGTGTAATTGCTTCCACCTAATAATCAAAGTATTTTCGTAAGTGTAGAATCTTCCATTCACAATACCTACAATGGTGCCGCTCGAATTGCGGCAGCCATGTTACGCCTCCATCTTTAAAATACATTAGCCAAAGAGGGACATACCTGGAAAATTAAGCTCGGCCATTCGCGCTTTTACACAAGTGGCACCGTGACGAATGCCAGGGGGAGATTACTCACGACTGTCGGGAAATTTCAAAGTCTGTTGAAGATGTAAGATCGTGCCTGTTCTCAAGGACATGTAATAGTAGCGCTGGCTCAAGCTGTAAAGTAGGCAAGAACGTTCGCCTGGCAACACAAACAGGGATTTTTCATTTCAAAATAATAGCGCTCGTGGTTCATTGCAATAATCATTGTTTATTCATTGCATAGGTAGTGTCCATGTTCATGTTTTGCTAAAATTAGTATTCTGTTTGAATAAAACAGACTCTAGTGAATGTTTGTCAAATGTAATCATGTTTTCACATGAGACACTGACAATATATTCAATCAAATTGTGTGTAAAACATATTTGATACTTTTGTTAATAAAACATGTTAAATTATTATTTTTGCTATCACATGCTCTTATTGTTTCTTTACACACAATACATTTGCATTTGGTTATAATTCACGGGCTGTGTAGTGAATTAACAATGATTATTGCAATGAACCAAAACGAGCGCTATTGTTTTGAAAGAAAAAACGAATATCCAGGTTCACGTTGCTGGTATAATAAAGCGAAGGGCTTCAGTTGCTTGTCATATACATTTTCACCAGTAGATGGGAGCAGATCTTACACAATGCAGCTTTAAAATAGCATCTGAAAAACACTGTACACTTATTTTTCTGGGTCAGTGGCGGAATTGTTTTTGGGTACTGCAAGATAGCACCAGGGAACGTTTGCGCCGGAACACGCCTCTTCTTTTCGCTGAACCGCCCAACGAACGCAAGTTCATTCCCTAATATACCGACGCACGTCTGTGGAGGGAAAAGTCCCATATGCGTTGGGTGCAAGATAAGAATGATACATGCGTTGGTGTAAAAAGTCAATTGTGCTGGGTGTAAGATAGGGCCCATGGTGTAACGCTACTCTAAAGTGAAATGATCTAGCAAATGGGATCAATCAAATCTGAATAATACAGATTCTTGTTGTGTATTTCATATGCATGTCTGGATACTATTGTGTTTGAGTGTCTATTACCTTGGACTGTCTGAGTATCGGGCTACCGCTGTCATCACATTTGGCTAGAGGCTCCAGAATGTTGAAGGGAACAAATCCAATCTGGTCAAAGCGATTGCGACATTTCCACCAACGCTTTGATGACTCAATCACCTAAAGAGACATGATGGGAATGAGGATTTGTTTATAGAGCACTGAATTAGATTTCACTTGCTATACAAAATGTATGTTTTCTTGCATTGGCAATGTATAGTGTATCGGGCACCATGGTCATTACAGTGAGTGCATACATTTAAAGTATCATTGCAAACCCCTAAACACTGCAAAATCATTGTGCTGGTCATGTTTTTGACATGCCAGACACTAAACAACTTCTAAATGCATTCTTATACTTCCAAACTCGGCCACCCTAAATATCAAAATTTCAATACAGTGACTGTTTTAACTCATCATAGTCATTTGTGAAAACTACAGTGTAACATTCCCATGTTCCCTTTCACTCAGAACTACAGCTTCCCTAGTCTTGACTGCTCAGAACTACATTTCCCATAACCCAGACTCAATCACCCAGATTCAGTACACCTGCTCTCATTCAGGCTCTATATAAAGCACACACACACCATTGCCTCTTCGCGAGGTATTGTGAGTATTGATTTGATGGACATGTCATGTAGCAGATAGGCCTTCCCACGGAAGAAGAGCAGCTCAATGACTCAATGAACCATGAATCTCTCTGTAAATTGAAGTTGACGTGACCTCTAGAGTACATATAAGACATGCCAACTTTCTGCAAAATTAAATACAGTGGTAACACTTTATAATAACCATCATTAATAGATGGTAAATCAATAGTTAATTAATGTTTAAGAAATTGTTATTACACTATTTACGAATAGTTATTTTACTGCAAACAATAAAATTATATTTAATTATGTTTATTAATTATTATTAATGCTATATATTAACAATATATTGTTGTACACATTAAATAATTTATATACAATTAGTTATTGGTTAATGATTAAAAAAAATTGTAAACCTTTGAGAAACCATTTATTATCATCTATAAACATTACCTAAATAGATGGACCAGATATTCCCATTACTTTGTTAATGGTTACTAATTAGTTTATAAACCGTATCCAAACTGTTTTCAATTTGCTGATAAGACAAACTATTATCAGTGCACGAATCACTGTTTTATGTAACATCAATAACAGATTTGATGATGCCAAATTAAGTTACTTAAAACTTTCTAGACCACTTGTTCATCATTAACAAATTATTACAAACATCAGTTGCAACTTTATAATAGCCATTCCAATAATTCATATAGATGGTTTGCAAACCATTTATTTAGTTATTGTAAAGTATTGTAAACATCAGTCGAAACTAGATAACGTTTATGGTTCAGAAAGTGTTTATTAACCTTTTAGCAATGTATTGTAATTGTCAGATGCAACTTTATAATAACCATGCAGACAATATTTATTGACGGTTTAAAAACCTTTACTGTGGTCACTAAAGAGCCCATGGCACTATTCGTAAGAGTAGGGGTGTTAACCCTGGTGTCCTGGACAAATTTCCAATCTTGCCCTCATACCACCATGGCAACCTAATCATCCCGGTCTCTTAATTTGCTCATTCACCCACCCCCCCTTCTCCCAGGCCGTTGCTGCAAATGAGAAAGTGTTCTCAGTCAACTTGACTGGTAAAATAAAGGTAAACTACAAACCAATTAGTAAATATTAAAAAAGTGTTGAAAATATCTGGTTAATCTATTTAGGTAATGTTTATAGATGTTTATAAACGGTTTCTTAAAGGTTTACAAAATTTTAAAACAATAACCAGTTACTAATATTGTATATAAATGATATAATGTGTGCAACATTAAACTGTTAATTTATAGCATTAATAATGATTATTAAACAAAATTTTTAACAGTAACATAACTATTTGTTAATAGTGAAATAACAATTTACTAAACATTAATTAACTATCAATTTGCTATCTATAAATGATGGTTATTATAAAGTGATACCAATACGGTATTATGATTTATTTGCTTCCATTAAATTTCCAAAGTAATACATAATTGTCAACATGGCAAGTGCAAAGGTTTGTGCACATTTTTGGATCATTCGTAAATTCTTCTTACAAAGAGAATTACTAAAGCCTAGACTAATGCCTGTACACAAACAAAGTTTTCAATGGTCAAGTTCATGTGTACAGCCCCTGGTGATACTTCAAGCAAGGTTTCATGTTGTGTTGAGCCTTCTTAGTGTCTTAGGCTGACAAAAGAATAATTAAGAGCTGGAAGAAGTCCACAAGAAGGAATAGGAAGAAATCCTCAAGAATAGAAAAAACTTAGAGTAGCATTCTACAGAAAATATTTGGTATCAGTTATCCCCTGCCAAAGGAGGTGTTGCCAAGTTTTTCTTCCAGGTATAACCACTTTTAACATACCCAAAACTTTGCATAGTTTTTTAATGAAGCAAACCAATAAGATTTTGTTGAGAGTTCATTCCTCCAAGACACAGCACTATATTATATACAATATTAGTTCCATTTATAATAACAGATTACAATGCAGCTATTATAATAACTTTGCCATTTAAAATGTCAAACATCTATAATGAAATGGAACATTCTAGAACTCACCTCCAGAGTTTCTCCTTGCAGTACGGAGAGTTCACTGCTGTTCCTGGCCACAAAGTCATAGCTGCAGGTGAACATTCTCTCTCCCTCAGGTGGGAGCTCACTTCCATCACTGAGGGGAATGAACATACAGTTAGGTCTGGAAATAATTGGACACTGACACAAGTTATGTTATTTTGGCTGTTTACCAACATAGTATATTCAAGTTACAGTTAAATAATACATATCGGCTTAATGTGCAGACTCTCAGTTTCAATTTGAGGAAGGGTTCTCTTTAATATGTAGCCCTGTCTTTTTCAATGATCCAAAAGTAATTGGACAATTGACTCAAAAGCTGTTTCCTGGAAAGGTGTGGGCTATTCCTTCATTATTTCCTCATCAATAACAGGTAAAAGGTCTGGAGTTGATTCCAGGTGTGGCATTCACATTTGGAAGCTGTTGCTGTGAACCCACAACATGCAGTCAAAGGAGCTCTCAATTTAAGTGAAATAGGCCATCCTTTGGCCGCAAAACTTTTTTATACATCAGAGAGAGAGCAGGAAAATTAAGAGTAGCTAAATCAACAGTTTAGTACATTCTGAGAAAAAAATAAAGCACAACACAAAAAGGCTTGGATGTCCATGGAAGACAGTGGTGGATGATCGTAAATCCTTCCCATGGTAAAAGAAAACTGTTCTCAACATCCACTCAAGTGAAGAACACTCTCCAGGAGGTAGGCATATCATTATACAAGTCTACCATAAAGAGAAGACTTCACAAGAGCAAATACAGAGGGTTCACCACAAGGTGCAAACCATTCACAAGCCTCAAGAATAGAAAGGCCATAATAGACTTTGCCAGACAACATCTACAAAAGCCAGCCCAGTTCTGGAACAGCATTCTTTGGACAGATAAAAATAATATCAACCGGTACCAGAATGATGGGAAGAAAAAAGTATGTAGAAGGCTTGAAACGGCTCATGATCTGAAGCATACCGCATCATCTTTAAAACACGGTGGAGGCAGTGTGATAGCATGGGCATGCATGGCTTCCAATGGCACTGGGTCACTAGTGCATATTGATGATGTGACAGAAGACAGAGGGAGCCAGATGAATTCTGAAGTGCATAAGGATATATTGTCCGCTCAGTATCAACCTGATTCAGCAAAGTTGATTGTGATTGGACGGCGCTTCACTTTACAGATGGACAATGACCCAAAACAATGCGAAAGTAACCCAGGAGATTTATTAAGGCAAAGAAAAAGAATAATCTGCAATTATGAAAATTGTGTCAGTGTCCCAAATATTTCTAGAACTAACTGTAATTGCACTGTGTCAGTGACACCTCAATAATATGTGCTTGGTTCTTCGCAAATGAATTGGATGAGAAGGGTCACAGTCAATCCCCTGTAACATTCATGTCCAATGGGTTTTGAGGAGGCAAAGGTAGAGAATGCATTAGTCCATTTTCAGTTAACAACAATCATCACAGCACTTCTTGAGGATCTCAGGAATGTCAGATGCTTGAGTGAGCTGAACTGACCTGGGATGTTCACCATCAGTCTGAACCATAGGAACCTAAGAGGAAGAAGGAGTGAGAATCAACACCAACATATTAATCAAACCGTTAAATCATGGTGACGTACAGGTTCAATAGCTAGAACCACTTCATGAGTGTACCTGTACACTTTTTTGGAGAGTGTCCTGTTTGTGCTGTGATTCAATTGGGTCTTCCCAAAGTTGGCCTTTTGAGTCTAAAGCCTCAGGCTTCCACCCGTCCAGAAAGACAGGTGTGTACGCAGGGACTGGTCCATCAAGTAGCTGGGAACTGAGGGGAACAGCGTCAAAATGTCAGACGTACCTGGAGCTTTTTTTAGGGGCATGAACATTTGAATGTGAAAGAGACACAAACAACAAACGCAGAAATGCTCATTCACATAACGTCACTCATGCAATCAAGCACACACCCACCGGGGTAAGGTCCAGTAAGGCCCTAGTGACGTCCAGAGCTCCTTCTCTTCATCATTTAAGTTCTTCTGCAGTAGAGATACGGCCCCCGAGGTAAGGGCTGGACTCATCACAATCCCCCCCATCTCTGGCCCATCGGTGGTCCTCACCATCTGAGACGTGAGAGAATGAAAGAAGGATAAAGAGACAGAGAGACATGGACAGAGATACAGAGAGAGAAGTGGAGAGAGCAAGGTTAATCAGTGTCAGTGACTGAATTCCTTGCTGGTATATATATTATGTGGATGCACTGAAGCGAGAACAACTTGCCTACTGTTCCCAGATCTGTTGGTTCTGCATTGTAAATGACCATTGAGTGGTTGGCTACAGATACAGTAGACACTACAGATCTGGGATAAGTCTAGTAGATAGTTCCTACCAGGTTCAGGGGAACAAAGACATGGTGCAGCAGCTCCTCAGAGGATGGGTCTGTGATAAAGGGCTTCAGACGGTCCTGAAAGAACAACAATGAAGGCACAATTATCACTATGTATTTGAGTACGGTAAGCATGTAAGCAGTCTTTAAAACAAGATCAATCGATCAGTTCTAAAATCACAAATCGATCAATCTATAAGTCCTTAAGCACAACTGAAAGTGTCACTCAAACAATAAACCAATCAATTAATCGAATTGGAAAAGTTAAAGTGGAGAGGTTCATAACAACAATGGAAAAATAATATTTACAAATATAGGATCACATCTGTATTTTTAAAAACATAATTGGACTGGCATACAGTATGAAGGTATTGATTTAACAGAGATGACTAGTGAGAAAGAGAGAGAAAGACGGGCAGAAGTGATGTTAATGTCTGGACTGTTTTCAGTTCGCACACCATCACCCACAATCCCCCAAGTTTCCTTAAAACTGGGATACCAAACGCAATTACAAAGTTAGTTCATGACCTACACATACTATATTAAATGGGGCTCTTAGCCAATCAACATACTGGAACATTTAAACCAACTTGAATGATGTATTTGGCATCTTAATCGTTAATCATTGCGCTGAGTTCACAACTTATGGGAAGTTCCTCAGTACAACCGTAATGACCAGGTAAAGACGTTATGTAATTTTTGAATGTTTCCCATTGTTCCAATTGAATGTAAAACACTGTAAACATTTACACTGGATTTCCCGTCAAATTACAACACCTTTTTTTTACAGTGTAGTCATGGTTTAGTTTTTCATAGATTACTGGTAAATTATGAACTTCTTTTACCTGGTCCATAGGGTCTTACTGAGGAACTTCCCAAAAGTTGTGAACTCAGCCCAACCCAGAAAAGTAATCTATTACACTAACTTGTGGCATCTCTGTACAGTATGCATGTGCACAGTACATAAACCTGACCAGCACGTTGATCTGGAATGTATCTAAATCTTCTCTGGGTGTAGCCACTGTAGCTAGTTTGTTTACTTTTTACTATACAACAGGGTTAATCAACCCTCTCCACGGGGCACACCACATGTTCCACAGTTTAGCTCTTTCCGGTGAACTAGCTCACTGTATTCATAAATCAAGGGACTGATAATTAGCATATTAGTTGAATCAGGTGTGCTAGCCGAGAAATATATCAAATACATGAAAAGGCTAGTGTTCCCAGAGGAGAGGGTTGAAACATTTTGTTTATTAGTGAATCTAATCAATGGTTCAGGGCTACAGCTAAACTGTGTCATGTCTGGGGGTCCCCAAGGAGAAGTTTGAGAACCACTGCTTCAAGTGAACAAATGTGAGCCATCTTTGTGATGATAAGAGCATTGATAAGAAAAGGAAAATCATTATATTAACCAGATGGTCACATCTCAGCCTAGTGATATCTGCAAGTTCACACAATAAAATAATCTATTGGCTAAAGCCATCTTCAAATAGTCAATATTGTACTGTAAAGTAAAGAAGTTCTGAGTAGTCTCACCAGCAGACTGAAGGAGTACTTGATCTTCTGGAAAATATCAACAAACTCTCCGTCAGGTGGAGGGCTAGCTTTCAGGGCCAGTAAATCATCTGCACACAGAAGAAAAGACAGTTATAGCTTTAGACACAATTAATCTTTCACAGACAGACCAAATAAACAAACATTAAATTGTTGCTGTCAGATGCAAACCTATCTCCAAATTTGGTAAAACATTTTTGATATTGTTACTATTGGTTGCCTTTTATATCTCTGAAGGTTTAAGGGTAATTTAAAATGAAAACTTAAATTAATAACTTTCAAAACACTGTGTTCACGAATGTACATTTTTTTAAAAATAAAATCACCTCTTGAAAAGTATTATTTTTTAATTGCCAACAGTTAACAACTTATCCAGTTCAATAAACTACATTCAGGACCGTCACAGTTTATAAAACTGTGGAAACTGCTTACATCTGCTTACATCAGACAAGGTGTTGTGCTGTTTTTTATGTTGATTTATCTTAAGCCTTTCACTATCAATCATCACAATTAATATATTCAGCAATCAAAATCTGTCAACACAGCAGCATCTAAGGGTGTTTAATTTGTTGGAGTTAATTTCATGGACTGACCCTGTTCTCTTGGGATGTTGCTAAGATGCTGGTACATACAATAACTTGTCTCACAAACTTAGTTCAGCTGTGGTACCAGTGCCTCATCAGAACCTATTGTTTTACTGAAACAAGGTCAATAATGATGTGGTAAACAACAACTGTAGGGATGGTAAATGATGACAACGTAAAATGATTGTAAAGACTATCTTCTACCGTTCTGGTCCTTTATATTCTTGTTCTTCCTGCTCTTTTTCTTGATAGTTCTCCTCTGGTTGAGGATGTTCAGAGCATCGGCGGTTTGCTGCAGGCGACCCATGAAACGCTCAATGTCATCGAAGCAGTGATTCAGGATCTCCTGAGGGGAGAAAGAAATACCAGCAAAACCATGAAGTTACATCAAATCGGTGTTCTGCTGACAAGGTTTGCATATGCACACAGAACAGCTCACACACAATGACATAATTACAAATGCAAATGTAGGTGCAAAGGTACACATCTTCAGTATGTACACACATGTACGTGTGTACATGTGTGTATGTACACACATGTACACACACATGCACTCACAAACACACACATACATACAGATACTGTACGTACCACCTCTCTCTCTGCATGCACTGGAGATGTGTGTTTTGGCTCACTATGGGTACCATTCACTGACGAGAGATACATAGAACATAGATGTCAGCTTAACAAGGCACACATTTTTTGGGAGGAAAAATAATTCCCAAATAATAATCCTATTTTCCCTCACTTCAAAAATGTAACCCCTAAAACAGAATATAAACCTATTAACAATAACTCGTATACCTACCAGAAACCTTAATGCCTAAACTTAATACTTAACCATAACACAATACAACAAAATAAACCTAACACTTGATGCCTAACATTAACCCTGATCCAGGGATCTTGAAGCTTTTTTGTCCAGGAACCCCACCCATGTCATTAGTTAGTCCAGAGACTCCCACCATGTAGCTAATGTGAGTTTATCTGCTCACTGTACTTTAAATCGATCTGAGCATCAAATAAACACTCACGGCTACTTCCTCTGGTACTGTAACGTTGTGTGGGAAGAAAGGAGAGATGCAGGTGGCTGGCGTTCTAGTTTATTCAGAAATGAACACTCCTGGAGAAAAATTTATAAAGCCTACCGGCCCAAAATACAAGGGCAACAGATAAGCCCAAAACAGTAGATAACAAAAATCACACAGAATAAATAACCTGGATAAAAGTCTGAGTCCATATATACTACATACGAATGTCCTGGAAATAATCACATAGAAATATACAGGCATGGTAGGCGAAACTAGGTAGAAAGCAAAAAACAAACACACACGCTGGCAAACATGCACATAGAACAATATCCCACAACACGTCATGAGCAGGAAGGGCTGTATATATGGTTGGCATGACACAGGTGAAATCCATCGCCACTGTTGAGAGGGTGAGGGAAGAGGAACCGTGGTTTCAGTAGGGCGGTGACCCCAAATGCCGGATCCTACCAGTAGGGGAAGCTCCAAGATCAGCAATGCTTACAGGTACACTTATTCAACTGCTCGTTAATGCAAATATCTAATTAGCTAATCATGTGGCAGCAAGTCAATGCATTCATGCATGTAGACATGGTCAGGACGGTCTACTGAAGTTCTGCTGAGCAGCATTCATCTGTGCGTTAAATGCCTTGTTGATGGCAGAGGTCAGAGTAGTTTGACCAGACTGGTTTGAACTGATAGAAATTTAACAATAACTCAAATAACCACTCGTTACAACAAAGGTACACAGAAGAGCATCTCTGAACGCACAATACATCAAACCTTGAAGCAGATGGGCTACAGCAGCAGAAGACCACACAGGGTGCCACTTCTGTCAGCTAAGAACAGGAAACTGATTATGTGATCAAATAAGGGCCAATAGTATTTTGAGGCTGTGAAGTGATGTTTGCATGTGTAGAAATAGTTTTTGAATGAGTAAAAAAGTTTTGCATCTGTAGAAATATTTTGTGAATGTGTAAAAATGTTTTGCATCTGTAGAAATATTTTGTGAATGTCTGCAAAGATTTCGCAAAGTTTCCTGTTCTTAGCTGACAGGAGTGGCACCCGGTGTGGTAGCTAGGATGCCTTTGCTGGAACTAGTGTTTATTTGCGTTATTGTTGAATTTCTATCAGTTGAAACCAGTCTGGCCAATCTCCTCGGACCTCTGCAATCAACAAGGCATTTTTGCACTGATGAATGCTGTTTAGCAGAACTTCAGCAGACCGTCTTGACCATGTCTACATGCATGAATGCATTGACTTGCTGCCACATGATTGGCTAATTAGATATTTGCATTAAAGAGCAGTTGAATAAGTGTACCAGTATGCATTGCTGATCCTGGAGCTCCCCCTACTGGCGCAAACAGGATCCGACATTTGGGGTCGCATCCATGGCACTTTATTCTGCTGGAAGTACAGTTGAAGTCAGAAATTGACCAACCGTAAATCTCAGAATTTCTCCCAAATTACGTTCTCAGGAAACTATTTTGAAAACCTAAATTACGTTCTATGCCAACCTATTTAGGGTGTTTTTACGTTTGAACTGCACGTTTTGTTATTAGGCTATATTTGTACTTGAATTACGTTGCTCCGGTACATTTCGTTTAGCGGATTTATGCGAGAACATTCCA
>JACXGM010004446.1:0-17791 GCA_016801145.1 Umbra pygmaea | reverse complement strand
ACGCCCTAGCAAAAACTATGCTATTTACATGCTACGTCATGATCTACTAATGTTCATATTGAACGTTATTCGAGTGTTCAATTTAGTTCCCTACGAACGTAATTGACCCTCTCATACGTTCATATTTCACTAATTTCGGTTTTACAAAATAGTTCCCTCAGAACGTATTTAATGTGATTTAGGGCTGAAATTGACATACAGCCAAAGACATTGAGTCTCAGTTGTTTACAATTTCTGACATTCAATCCTAGTAAAAATTCCCTGTCATAGGTCAGTTAGGATCACCACTTCATTTTTAGAATGTGAAATGTCGGAATAATAGCAAAGAGAATGATTAATGTCAGCTTTTATTTCTTTCATCGCATTCGCAGTGGGTCAGAAATGTACACACACTCAATTAGTATTTGGTAGCATTGCCTTAAACAGTTTAACTTGGGCCAAACGTATTGGGCAGCTTTCCACAAGCTTCCCACAATAAGTTGGGTGAATTTCGGTCCATTCTTCCAGACTGAAATGTTGTAACTGAGTCAGGTCTGTAGGCCTCCATGCTCGCACACGCCTTATCAGTTCTGCCCACAGATTTTCTATAGTTGACGTCAGGGCTTCGTGATGGCCACTCCAAAACCTTGACTTTGTTGTCCTTTAGCCATTTTGTCACAACTTTGGAAGTTTGCTTGGGGTCATTGTCCATTTGGAAGACCCATTTGCAACCAAGCTTTAACTTTCTGACTGATGTTTTGAGATGTTGCTTCAATGTATTCACAGGTACACCTCCAATTGACTACATGATGTCAATTAGCCATTCAGAAGCTTCTAAAGCCCTGAAATAATTTCTGGAATTTTCCAGGCTGTTAAACGGCACAGCATAGTGAACCTAGTCTATGTATACATCTGGCCCACTGGAATTGTGATATAGTGAATTATAGGTGGAATAATCTGTAAACAATTCTTAGAGAAATTATGTGCCATTCCCAAAGTAGATGTCATATCTGACTTGCCAAAACTATAGTTTTCTTAACATGACATATGTGGACTGGTTGACAAATGAGTGGTAATTACTCCAACCTAAGTTTATGTAAATTTCCGACTGTAGCCATTAGAAGATGGTTACACTGTGGTGTGAATGTACATAGTCAGCAACAATACTCAGGTAGGCTTTGTCATTTAAACAATGCTCATCTTGTACTAAGATGCCCAAAGTGTGCCAAAAAAAAATGTCACCCACACCATTACACGACCACCAACAGCCTAAACCTTTGATACAATGCCCGGATGGATCCATGCTTTCATGTTTTTTACATCAAAGTCTGACCGTAACATCTGAATGTTGGAGCAGAGATTTTAAAGTTTTTAAATTTTGGTTGGCCCATGCAAATTCCAGCCTCAGTTATGGGATCAAATAAGGGCCAATAATATTTTGAGGTTCTGAAGTGATGTTTGCATGTTTAAAATAGTTTTGCATCTGTAGAAATATTTTGTGAATGTGTATATCTGAAGCAACTGCGTAATGCAATAGTGTAAATATGGACCGAAATCTCTTAGGAATGTTTCCAGCACTTTGTTGAATCTATGCCACAATGAAATAAGGCTGTTTTGAAGGCAAAAGGGGTCCAACCCGGTACTAGCAATGTGTACCTAATGAAGTGGCCAGTGAGGGTATACATGTTAAGATATCTGGTCTTCACAATTATAGTAATACACAAAAACTCACATGGACACATACACAAACAAACAAGCATAAAGGAAGACTCCAGAACCCTAAACAGCTCTAAATCATTGTGCTGGTCATGTTCGACATGACAGTCCCTATAAACCTCTTCTCACCGCGTTTCGTAATTCCCAAATCTGTTACCATAAGTGTCTAGAAAGTTATACAGTGACGTCACCACAACATTCTCTAAACTACAAACTGTTAGTTTTGAATCGAGTCAGGCTTTGAATCAGGTTAATTGGAGAATAAAATGGGATAAATAAATACCAAGAAGTCAATTGAACGCTTCCAGTGAATATAGCTGTAGTTTTTTTTTTTTAATGTGGTGACGTCACTAATGTCAGAGTTGGGAATTTCTGAACACACTGAGGTGGTTTTAGTGACTGTTGTGTTGGAAACATGACCGACACAGTGATTTTGCACTGCTTAGGTGTCTGGAGTGTTCCTTTAAAAGCACGGGGGGTGGTTGTTAACCTTTTAACGCCTTGTTGGAGCCAGGTAAGTCATTGGGATGACGCTGGTTTTTAAGGTGCATGACCCGAACAGCTGTTGAATTCCTAGGGCGCACTAGGGGCGGTGTCCCAGACATCTGCATGGAAGAAAGACAGTCGGGGAGAAAGAGATACAGAGAGAAAACAGAGACAGGAAGAGAAGGAGACAGAGATGCAAGGGTAGAGTCAATGAGAGGAAGAGGAGAGGTTACCAAGGTGATAGCCATCAAGTTCGTAATGGAGCTTCTTCTTCAGGTCTGTACATGGTCCATAGGTGGAGGTGAGGGATTACACTCTTGGAAACAAAGCTTTCCAGAGAGAACTAATTTTCCAGGTATTTTAGTTCTTGGCTCAACATAGATCCCAATTTGGACAAGGTTGCCCTTGGAAACAAAAACAGTTCAACCTGGAAGACAACCAGGCTCTACCATCTTTAATATTTTTGTCATTTAGCAGACATTCTTATCCACAGCAACTAGCAGGGGCTATTAGAGTTCAGTGCCTTACTTCAGGACACAAAGGCAAAAAGGCTTTTTAATAAGGTTGAAGAGCAGAGATTAAGTCCTTGCCAAATAGCGTGACATGTTCTTGAAAATGCATCAAAACAAATGTATGGCACAAGATGACTGAATGACTCTGAAACCCTGACCCCTTTTAAATCACAAGTATCAGAGCGTCTGTCTGATCATTGCACATGCTGACCCCCCCCCTCACACTACCTCTGCCCATTTGTTCTAGTGTCGTAGTATTACCCATGGTGCTTCTGCACACACTGATCTGCACAGTATGTTATTTGTTGTCTGCCATTTCCACAATATCCTCTTGCACAGTAATGCTCAAGTGTTAATTACTTGATTTATTTAACTGGATTTTACCTCTCTAATTTAGACTCTGATGCACTAATTGTACATCCACCTACATCATCTACTCTGACGTTCTGCAACTTGCTTTTTATTCCTCTGTGTAAATGATGTGTAATTTGTGTAATTCATGGGTAACTTTGTGTGACTTGCACCCTCTTTGCTTTATCTTGGCCAGGTCGCCGTTTCAAATGAGAAACTGTTCTCAACGTGCCCAAAATAAAGGTTAAATAAAAACAATAAAAATGTCCTCTGACTGTTAACAAGATGATACACAAACAAACACACCCTGGGAGGCTCAAAGCAATGGGTCAGCTGTAGTACAACTATGTTACACCTTTCGAAACAGAAGGACTGGAAAAGTGGATTCCAGATGTGTGCGTCACAGTGACACATTCCCTCGGATACTAGAATGCTGCTCTGCATTCCAAGGCGTTTGTGTCTACGAGTTTCTAAAGTGTATCAATATGTAAGACCTTTTCATTTTCTTAATATGCACTCTCTAAATAACTAGAACAATATAGAATCTACATGGCATTTACAGCTGTTCAGGTAAATGGATAGTAATGCAAGTACCGGTAATTTAATGCAAAATGTGCCGCCATGATACCAAGCTCTTTTAAACTCAACTAAATAATGCTGTATCTAACTTGCAGTGTTTATTCCTGCTTATCTCTATTTTTACCTGATAACAATAATAAACGAACAAAAATAGCTCCATAACTCCAGACACAACCCAACTGAACCACATGAGTAGCTGTACAATGATCATCAATTTAATAAACAGAATTCATCTACATCGATATAAAGTACAAACAGCAAACAATCAGTAAAAACAGAAACAGAATCACATATGCTAAAATATATAAACAAATAAATACCTTTTGGTGTTTGGTTTTCAGTGATCCTTTCCTAGTCTACATAGCCTTGGATGTCCCCTGTTCCATCCTGTGCTGTTCACACCAGTCAGTCCCTCCTCCTGGAGATATGCAACAACGAGAAAAACAAGTCTATCATTCGTCTCTCCGGAAATCTGACTTGGTTTCTGTCTGTCATTCAGTCTTTCTCTCTCTGTGTCTCAATGAAATTTTAAAGGATTTCTTGGCATGAGAAACATTTGTCTATATTTCCAGAGAAAGTGCAATAAAGGAAAACAAAAGTAAAAGAAACACAGCAAATCCGCATTGTTAAAGTAACACTGAGAGTGTAAAAAACTTCCCTATTCAAACACTGGATCATGGTAAATGTGAACACTGCAAGAATTAAAATTGCTTCTAATATGACTCACCCATAAAATTATTTGTAAGCAATTTAAACTTGCTTTTATCAAATGCTAGTCCTAGGGATTAGGTTAGATAAATGTTAATATGTTATTTAAAAGAAAGAAATTATTAATTCAATTGATTCACACTCTTCCAAACGTATTGTGAATGCCTCATTTGATCTTAATACTGGGAGCAGAAGCTAAATTTAACCAGTGTTCATTGTCATATTTCCCAGCATGCTCTGCTGATGCTCTATGTTAAAGTTTAGAATATTTTCTGTTCATCTGTGTTTGTGCATATTGACTGAATGATTATTTATACTACTGCAATATTTATTTTATTTTTATTTTTTACCTGCATGTTCCTCCTTTCTAAGTTCCCATTAACCCTGCCTCGTTGGCAGCTCTGCAACTCCTTGTACAGATCTGTGGGATGGCGAAGGGCATGCACATGGTTAATCCAACCACATGTTGGATTTAATTTACAGGCACCCGATCTGGACACAAGGGGCCCTATCTTGCACCCGGTGCAAATATTACAAATAAAATATTACGGTGCAAATCTGCCGTCTTAATAGCTATGTTCGAGGGGTACAAATGTGCCTGGCTCTTAAAGGGAATGGGAGATGAATCTCTGATTGGTTTATTGCATGTTACTCCCAAAACACGCCTATGAATTAATGACGACACTTAGTACAACTCTTTTATACCGCATGGACCCTTTTTTCCACCGTCAAACTAGGGTGTGTTTTAGGTTGATGTGCAGTGACATTACATCTCTAAACATGGTGTGTATTATGGCATCCAAACAGTTCAATTTTGCTCTCATCTGACCACACTATATTCTCCCAGTATTTTACTGGCTTTTCCAAATGTTGTGCAGCAAACTTTAAACGAGCTTCAACATGCTTTTTTTCAGCAATGGAGTCTTTTGTGGTGAGCGTGTACACAGGCCATGGTGGTGTAGTGCATTACTTACTGTTTTCTTTGAGACAACAGTACCTGCTAATTGCAAGTATTTTTGAAACTCTCCACAAGTGGTCCTTGGCTATTGGACAACTCTTCTGATTATTCTTTTCAATCCTCTGTCAGAACTCTTGCTAGGAGCACCTGGTTGAGGCAAATTTATGGCGTAATGATTGTCTTTCCACTTCCGTGTTATAGCCCAACTGTGCTCATTGTAACATTCAGAAGCTGAGAAATGTGCCTATACCCAATGCCATCATTATGTTTTGCAACAATTAGGTTGCGAAGGTCTTGAGAGAGCTCTTTGCTTTTACCCATCATGAGATGTGTCTTGTGTGACACCTTGGCAATAATATCTTTTGTAGGCCATCTGTTGAGACTGAACCAGTTGATATAAATTTGCACTGACAGGGATCTGGATTGCTTTTTTAATTACTGATGGTTTTCAGCTGTTGTCTTGGATTTCCATGCCTTTTTGCACCTCCCTTCATGTGTTCAGTAGTTTTTCCCTGTGTCATTTCACATTATTACAAATAACTTAATTTCTGAACTTTTTTTTGGTTTCTTTGTATGTATGGATTACTTGGGTTGTTACCAACATCTGGTGAAAATTTAATGTCAATAGCACCTTTGGAAATATATTTACTGAGAAAAATGGTGACGTGTTCAATACTTATTTTACCCGCTGTATATGGAGGAAGCATCATCCCATATATGCCAAAATATGTCCATAAGACAAACATTTCTGTTACTGACAATTAATGTCATGGGTGTTACATATTATTTACAAGATAACTATCTAACTTTCTAATTCCTCCTGACAGAACTGATGTAACTGAGTCAGGTTTGTAGGCCTCCAGGCTCACATGCTTTTTCAGTTCTGCCCACAAATGTTCTATATGATTGATGTCACGGTTTTGTGATGGCCACTCCAACACCTTTACTTTGCCATAACTTTGGAAGTATGCTTGGGGTGTATTTGGAAGACACATTTGTGACCAAAATGTAACTTCCCGATGGTTGTCTTGGAATATTGCTTCAATATATTCACATAATTTTCCTTACTCATGATGCCATCTATTTTGTGAAGTGCACCAGTCCCTCCTGCAGCAAAGCACCCCCACAACATGATGCTCTCCTTTTCCTCCAAACATAACAATGGTCATTATGGCTATATAGTAATAATAATAAATAATACATTTTTATTTCATCAGACCTGAGGATATTTGTTTAAAAAGTATGATCTTTGTCTCCATTTGCATTTGCACTCCATAGTCCTGCATTTATATGGTAGTTATGTTTTATAATTTTTGGAAATTTATAATAATACTAATATTGTTTCTGTGCTCAATAATATTTATATAAAATTGTTTTAAATATATACATAAAATTCAGCCGCCAGGACTAATAAATGGAAAGTTACATAGTGCATCTTTACGTAGATGTTTTTCAGCCCCTGAATCCAATGTTTACTGAATCCAATGTTCACTTCCTGTAACATTCTCCCCTAGGAAAAAAGGATGTTAGAGTCGAGTAACAGGGACCCTGTCACCTCCTGCTAGACATTCCGGTCATTCATTTATATCTCACCTTGGTCTTCTATGCATATTTATGTTTCCACACACCTGTACCATGTTCTCATAATTTAGTCAGTTCACCGGTTTCAGCTGTGCCAGTTACTAGGCTTATATACCGTAGTGTTTGTGTTTGTTCAGGTGTGTGTCTCTCACTGTGATTGTAATAGTTAATATAATATAAGTTGCTGTTTTTCTAAATACTGCTAATAGCCAAAGATTTATCGAGTCAGATATTCTGAGTAATGTTAATTCCAGCCAGTCTAATTCTACCTGGCATATTTTGTTTATTTCACATGAAAGTGCCTGTGTATGTCAGACACTAGTCAAAGTGTATAGACCTACATGCTGAGTATTATTATAGTAAGTATAGTTTCAATTATTAAAAGACCGTTGTCTCGTGCTTCGTTTGTTCTCTTTGCACCACCCTGATTGATACACCTAATGTTTACTAGTCCTAAAACACATTTTGTGTATTTTATGTATCTTTTTAAAAAGTTACATAGTGCAGGTTTAACACATTCATTTTGTGTTTAAAAATGAATATGATTTTATCTTTATTTTTCTCCCCACCCAATTTCTCATGTCCAACTCCCCTTTAACCAACACTGTACTTTAGCAGTCTATGCTCTGGAGAAAAAGCCCCAGCTCAGCCAACTGTCTGTGCCATTCCATTTGTTAATCTACATGGCTGTCTCCTTTACCTATGCTTCTGACAGTCCTGTCATGAGAATAAGAAAAATCCCCCCAAAAATGCATAGACCCTTTTGATAAAAGATTGAAAATTGTATTGTCCCTTAACTTTACAAAAGCACATCTTGCCTACCCAACAACCTCAAAAGACAAATGCATGCATATTGTACCCATCCAGAGGGGCTAAAGCAATAGGTTAAAAATAAACATTTCTAAATTTTTATCCAAGACTGTGTTCACGAAATCAGACAATAGTTCCCTAAAGAAATGTTAACTTAACCTATGGCTACACTTTTGGTTATGGCTTTTCTAATGAAAAATGAATTAGTTATTCAATCTTCACTCATGTGGTGTGTGTGCACATGCGCATGTTTGTATGTACAGTATGTGTCTCTTTCCATTCCTCATATCATTTGAGTTTCTGGTAGAGCTGGTTTGTCCAGGATCATAATTCCACATATTTTCTGTTCATACTTCACCTGCCTGCCTCTCACTCTCTGTCATGGGTTGGTGACACACATCACCATGCATAGTGTCAGAGGAATGCCATTAATAAGTAATGCCTAAAATAAAGTATATTCCTGCAATAATTGTAGCAATACTGCATATCTTTATATAAAACCTTTAGCACTGGTACCTTGTTTCCCTATGTATTTTCTCTTTAACACTTCTGTGCATTAGAAATACAGCTTTTGTAGCAATTGCCTCAGGGTTGAAAAATGCACAAAGCAAATATTTTACTGTGTCACTCTTTTAACAACACCAGGAAACAGGCGACAAATGTTACCTGTCTACAGCAGATCACATCAAATGGAATGGTCTTTACACCTATGGTTGGCACACAAAATTACTCAGTACCCAGTAATATGCTGTTTATTTACAGCAGTTTTACCAATTTCGATTTTCATCAGCTCATACTGTATTTCTTGAACTTCACAGTAATTTACTGGCAGCACAGTAGCAAGTAATGTGCTGTTTATTTACAGCATGGTTACTGAATTTCATGATTCAGGCTATTTACTGTATTGTGTGAACATCATAGTAATTTACATTCAGCACAGTAGCCAGCAAATTGCTGTTTATTTATAATACCATATAATTTCTTGAACTTGATTAAACACTGACGGCCTGTATTTATAGTTAAAATATATCTTTAACTTTTTATAGAATTTATCAATAAACAACCAACAATTCTGCACCATGAAACCTTTGGTAACTTATATAGCAGAATGTAATGCCTTATGTGCTCTATATTTTTTATTGTGAAAAACTGTAAATTAAACAATTTTGTATGGCCTCCATGATTTTTAAGGACAGCACCAATACATATGGACATTGAGTGAACACGTTGGCGAAATACTGCCACGTCTATCCTTCTCCAGTCATGGAGAATGAGCTCTTTCAGTCTAGATGCTGGATGGAGAAAAATGCTGGACCTGTCTTTTCAGAACTCCCCATAGGTTTTCTATTGGGTTGAGGTCAGGTGACATACTTGGCCACTGAATCAATTTCACCCTGTTCTTCCTCAGAAATGCAGTAGTGTCCTTGGATGTATTTTTCAAGTCCATCCTTTTTGAATTTTTTTATAACTTTGCTACGGTATTCCAACTGATTAGTTTACAGTTTTGTCCTTTTAGCTGACGCTGTTATCCAGGGCAACTTACAGTGGATATAGGTACATCCCCCTGGAGCAACATAGGGAAAAGTGCCTTGCTCAAGGACACAATGCCATTTGGCACAGTTGTGAATTGAATGTGCAACCTTTCGAATACAAGTCTGACTCCCTAGCCACTGAGCTATCTGACCATCCCTCTTTACTTGTGTAAAGCAATGACTTTCTTTCTCAAGACTTATTGTATATATTATATATATATTATATTTCTTTCTGAAGACTTGTAATATTTATCTTGCACGTGGTGCCATCATTGTCAGCATTGAATGGGAGGATATTCTATAGGTTAAATACTACCTTTAATCTTGCAGCAACCTGTGTGATGATTGGTTAGACTTGTCTGTTGTTGAATTCCAGGTAATTAGCATTTTACCAAATTTAATTCATAAAAGCTAAATGTGGGTGTAATAATTTTTGCACCATGGTCATAAACGTTCTGTTTTGTTGTTTTCTCCTGATCTCATTTGCAACCAAAAAAACAGAGTTTGTGGAATATTTTATTCTATAGGATCCCATGGAAAGTATTGATTCTGAAGAGAGACAGATGATTTTCTGAGACATCTGTTGGGGTGAACCCATTTAGGCTGAGTAGTGTATATTAAGGTGTCTCAGAGAGGGTGTGGATTTCAGTCCACTATTTGGCCAAGTGTGGTTGAATTTCATTTGGTTATATTTGTAAACAGCATATTGTTGTTTTTCCTTGTGCTTCAATATGAGGCAAAGTTTGTGGGTCTGTGCAACTCATTGGCATTCATTTATAATATAGGGTAATTAATCACAAGAAGTGTGTACCACATTTTTATCTCTGTGCTGTACATTGCTTAATCAAAAAAGAGAATAAATGTTTTTTTGGTCACAGTAGCAAATTGGGACATACCAGGCCTATACTTCCTTATATACCACATTGATGAAACAACACTTGTTGGTTACAGTACAGTACAGAACAACTGCAAATCTAATTAAGCTGTTAAATTTCCCAAATTAAAATCTAAACTGTAACAGTTATTTCACTAATGGGTGCAATAAATCCAAGAAAGATATTACATTTACACATATCCACAAACATGAAAAAAATTAAAATAATTATGTATACTTTGTATACTAGTATGGTAGAGCATGCTGGGAAATATGATAATATACCTCTTAGCAGACAATATTGGGAAGATTTTAATTTTACCTACTGTACATTATCTAAAGCTGCACAATGTAACATTCCATTCATTTGTCCTGTCGGCCTGAATTTTCTGTAGTTTTTTTTAAATATTCTTTAGATATTTATGTTTTTACTGAACACAGGAATAAAACAATAGGCACAATATAACCAATTTCCAAAAATACACAATATTATTTTGTCCATAATATGGATTTGTTTCTACTTAGATATTGTGAAATGTAAATTTTGCTATTCTACAATTGTCTGTATTTTGTATTATTTAACTTTACAATGGGGCGAAAAAGTATTTTGTCAGTCAACAATTGTGCAAGTTCTCCCACTTAAAAAGATGAGAGTGGCCTGTAATTTTCATCATAGGTACACATGAGAGACAAAATGAGAAAGAAAAATCCAGAAAATCACATTGTATTTTTAATGGATTATTGGTAAATTCCTCGGTAAAACAAGTATTTGGTCACCTACAAACAAGCAAGATTTCTGGCTCTCACAGACCTGTATCTTTTTCTTTGAAAGGCTCCTCTGTCCTCCACTCGTTACCTGTATTAATTGCACCTGTTTGAACTTGTTATCAGTATAAAAGACACCCATCCACAACCTCAAACAGTCACACTCCAAACTCCACTATGGCCAAGACCAAAGAGCTGTCCCAGAACCACACAGGGGGACCTAGTGAATGACCAGCAGAGAGCTGGGACCAAAGTAACAAAGGCTACTATCAGTAACACACTACGCTGCCAGGGACTCAAATCCTGCAGTGCCAGATGTGTCCCCCTGCTTAAGCCAGTACATGTTCAGGCCTGTCTGTGGTTTGCTAGAGAGCATTTGGATGATCCAGAAGAGGATTGGGAGAATGTCATATGGTCAGATGAAAACAAAATATAACTTTTTGGTTAAAACTCAACTCGTCGTGTTTGGAGGAGAAAGAATGCTGAGTTGCATCCAAAGAACACCATACCTACTGTGAAGCAGCTTTGGGGCTGTTTTTCTGCAAAGGGACCAGGACGACTGATCCGTGTAAAGTAAAGAATGAATGGGGCTGTGTATCGTCAGATTTTTCGTGAAAGCCTCTTTCCATCAGCAAGGGCATTGAAGATCAAACGTGGCTGGGTCTTCAGCATGACAATGATCCCAAACACACCGCCCGGGCAACGAAGGAGTGGCTTCGTAAGAAGCATTTCAAGGTCCTGGTTGGGGCCTAGCCAGTCATCAGATCTCAACCCCATAGAAGGTCTTTGGAGGGAGTTGAAAGTCTGTGTTGCCCAGCGACAGCCCCAAAACATCACTGCTCTAGAGGAGATCTGCATGAAGGAATGGGCAAAAATAACGGCAACAGTGTGTGAAAACCTTGTGAAGACTTACAGAAAACGTTTGACCTCTGTCATTGCCAACAAAGGGTATATAACAAAATATTGAGATTAACTTTTGTTATTGACTTATGTTCCACCATAATTTACCAATACATTAATTAAAAATCCTACAATGTGATTTTCTGGATTTTTTTTCTCATTTTGTCTCTTATAGTTGAAGTGTGCCTATGATGAAAATTACAGGCCTCTCTCATCTTT
Source organism: Umbra pygmaea (assembly GCA_016801145.1). Classification (NCBI taxonomy): domain Eukaryota; kingdom Metazoa; phylum Chordata; class Actinopteri; order Esociformes; family Umbridae; genus Umbra; species Umbra pygmaea. Next base: position 5,821 of record JACXGM010004446.1, on the reverse strand, counting down.
TTAATTGAGAGAACTTGCACAATTTGCAACTTGCTGACTAAATACTTTTTTGCCCCACTGTACGTTTTCCATCCTTGGATCCAATATGCTAAGTCTTAATATTTACTCGTCCAAAAATATAGTTTTTCTATTTTTTGTAGCTTTCAAAAAAGTTACATAATATAAGGCAAGTGTGGCAACCTGCATCTGGCCCGCTTCTGGGCTGGGGACCAATACAGTATTATAGTATGTGATTTGCTTTCTGAGACATCCTTCCTGTCTATAATTGTTGACATTGTGACCATTTACTGCCCATTACTTCACATTTGGAAACTTAGCTCCAATACTTAAACACTATCTAACATATTTTCAGTAAAGGGGTTAGTGAAACCTTTTGTAGATGAGCCAAATATTATGCATTTATGGCAATATGTCCTGAATGAGATAAAAGACATAAAAGCCTATAGCGCCCCCATGTGGATAAAGTTAATAAGGGGCAAGTTGTTTTTTACACATGACTGCAGAAATAAATTCAAGTGAGTTCGGCTGAGGAGCCCCATGTCTCTACACTCAACACTGAAGCCATTGAACATCAAGTCGAATGGAAATCACCAGTGATCTTGCTTTTTTAGATCAAGACTAGGCTTAAACCTTGTCCATGGAACCGGTCCAAACAGTATAAAGATGTGTCTACAGTGCTGTTTTATGAACACCCCTGTCTCATCCAGAATTGGTTCAAGGAGAATATGTTCAAGGTGGACCTCCTCTATAAACACTGTACCCAATCATTCCAGACAAAAACTCTGGTCAACCCCCATTCCCTCACATTTTTGACACAATGATGTGTGACATCAAACAAACTCCCTTCTTTGCTAGTTCCGGTGCTTCAATGTGCTAACTGTACACTCTAGTTCTCCTTTTCGTCATCTCACTTCCTATCCAATCGAGCAGCATAGTGCCCTGTATTCCCCCGCTGGTTTGCTTCTACAGCTAAGCAGGGTCGGGCTGGTTGTGAGACCAGCTGGATGTGAGACCAGTGCTGCTGGAATTGGTGTTGGAGAGCCAGTAGGGGGCACTCTTCCCTCTGGTCTAAATATATTCCCAATGCACCAGGGCAGTGATGGGGACATCTGCTCTGCGTAGGGTGCAGTCTTTCGGATGGGACGTTAAAACGGGCGTCCCGACTCTCAGTGGTCATTAAAAATCCCATGGTACTTAACATAAGAGTAGTAACAAGTAGTGTCATGGCCAAAATCCCAACCCCCCCACTTTTCCCAAGCCGTTGCTACAAATGAGAAAGCTGTTCTGAGTAAACTTCCCTGTTAAAATAAAGGAAAAACACTTTTGAGTTAAAACCAAAATTGGTTTGTAAGTTATTACATATGAAAAAGAATGAAAATCTATCATCTCGAAATTAACAAAAACATTTAAGCAAATTTATCAAAAGGGCACAACCTTTAATAACATTCACAGGGCACTGGCAATACAACAAGTGTGCATTCATAAAAAATAATTGTTCCAACCTGTAACCAGTGTTGGATAAAGTTACTTTTAAGATTACTTTTCAGTTATTTGTTGACTTCACAAGTTTTGGCAAGTCCCTAATTAAGACAAAATGATTAGGTAAAGGGAGTTCATATCTTAACAATGACCTTTAAAACAAATTGAAAGAGTAAAGAAAATATGAATCATGGTCCCCAGTAAGATATGAACTCCATTTACCTGATCATTTTGTCTCAATTAGGGACTTCTCAAAACTTGTGAACTCAACAAGTAACTAAAAAGTAATTTTTCCCAACACTGCCTGTGACACATACCAGTAAGTTTATGGTCAGTGAATAGGAATGCCATTTTTTTAATTTATTATATTTTTACTTACTTCTTTTAAACCATACATTAGGGTTTGTTGCACGGTCCCATAGAAACTGGCAAGTAAAAACTGTGTTGCTTGTGTGATAGGAAAAATAAGGCCCCATGCAACAGTTATATAGAAATATGCAAATATTAATAGTTAGACATAAAGCATTGTTATTTAATGTATTACTTAAGAGTATTGCAAAGATCAATAGGTTGGGTTATAATTATAACAGCATTTGCATTAGATATTTGTACTGGACATATTAATTAGTCTGAATGCAATAGATATACAATACTTTCCTACATGTGATGTGATTTGGGACATAGGACCATATTCTGCTGACCACCATTTTGAAATGTGTAGCTGACCATGAGGCTCACCCACATGGTCACCATTAAAGGCCATTTTGTATGAATGTGAACCACATGGGGTTGGGGGTATTTAAGGGGGATCCAGGAAATAGAAGGTGGTAGTCATGGAAGAGGTGAAAGGAAAGGACATGAAAAATGGCAACTCACTGTATGTTATGTAACCAATAAAGCTTGTTGAGTAATTGCAAACTATTGATCACTTTATGAATATGGAAGCATTGAAAGATGGCTATGATTTTTGACATGACAGTTGCATCCTTGTGAATCCTAATAATATGAAAAATAAAACATAAAATGTATAGATGCCAAATCTAAATGAGTGTGTTTGTAACTATCCCCTCAGCCTGAGTGTCTGTTCCATGGCCTCAGGCACATAACCAGACATTCCTCTCATATTCACATCAGGTCCTCTAGTCATCTTTATGCCCTCACACCTGTTCTATATCTGTTCTATATTGTTATTCTGCTTACCGGTTCTTTGATTATTAATTTCTGTCTCTACAGTAGCCTCTGTTCATTCCCAGGTGTGTGTGCTTCATTATCCATGTGAATGTCAGTTTGCTGCTGCATATTATAGTATTTTGCTATGTTATTTTCTTAGAGTTAATATTGACGCCGTGTTAGGCGAGGTCTTTTCTTATTTTGGGCATTAGTGTCCCCCCTATACTACTATGCCTCTTTATGGCTAGATATTGATTCAAATTCTGCTGAAACAACTTACCCTGCTTTGATATCTTCATTCATCCACTAGAAAACTGTGACAGTTCTAACCTAATAAATACATAATGTAAATGTTGTTCATGTAAATTTTGACAATTCTGTGATGTCTATTGTGTGATGTCTATTGCACATGTGGTTGGTTACATAGTATACGTTGTATAGTATTACGTAGTATAATCTGCTGATGATGCCACTGTTGAGGAGTAAGGACAGAGAAGATATTTCACTCCTTTTTTTGCTATGTAGGCAAATCTACTGTCCTGCATTTTTGCAAAGATCAAATAAATCAAGCTGCAGCAGCATAAAAAACATGTTCAGACTGATCAATGGATGCAGGTTGTGATAATGAATGGATTTAGATAATTATGTAGTCTAGTAATTGCCCACACAGGACACCCTACTCAATCTATACTTAACATTCTGATTGATATAATAGAAATCACTTTATACTACAACCCAGCCTCTGAATTGAAAAGACTTGTCAAAGACTGAGTTGTTCAATGTATGCATTCAATTGAATGGTCAGCAATTTAATTCACCAGTAGGTGTGTCTGGCATGCTCTGGGCATAACTGACTCAAATTAATGAAATGATTTGAAAGACGCATTATTCTTACTGAGCAACTCAAAACAATCCACTGTAACTACTATAACTTCCCATTACTATAAACTACCTGAATGCTTTAACTGGCCCAATCATTTCCCTCATGGTTGGAAGAATGTTCCAGCAATAGATTCGTTTTAAAATGTGTGTAACTTGTGTTTAAGTACTATGACATTAAACAATCATTCAGATAATAATAGTAAAACAAGTAAGGTATAAGAACAATCAGGGTATTAATGGTTTAAAGAATCAAAAATAAGGTAATAGAGAGTGACAGTAAAGTTATATTTTAGTGTGTACATGTAAACAATAACACCCCCAGAAATAGCTGTGCTAGCTGTTTGAAATGGCTAGCATGGCAGACATCCAAGGTATTTTGAATACAGCATGTGTTGGTGTAAATCAGCTAACGTCCACTAGATGGGAGAATAATTATGGATATGTCCTTTAAATTTATTATAATCATATTTGTTCTTAATGAATATATTAGCTTAGTAATATGAGTCACTGCATTTTTATGATTTCTACTAAAATATGTTATTGTTTTTTGTGAAAATGCTTACAAGTAACAGTCAAGCTTTTTAATGGTACTTTTATTTAGAAAATAAGCCGCATGTTTACCTTACCTAATGTCGCAATCTTTACTATGCTTTTGAAACTGGAGACGGTAAAGGCAGGGTCTGAAATAGCTACTGGCCCAATAAGAATAATATTATATTGCTTTTTCAGTAAGATTTTTTCGATAGAATATATATACATATAGTGACTCGTTTGTGTCGTTTGCAATCACACAGCATTTACTAAATGGTTGTAGAGTTTAAAATGACACACAAATACACCTTGGATAGCTTATCTAAAATGTACTTTTGGAAGTTATTTAAACATTTTAAACATGCAGCCAACTACAGATACTGTTTTCAAGAGTAGTGTTTGTTTTGTAATTACAGTCATACAGATATGGGGGAGGAGATGGGAGACTTCTAAAGAGACCAGAACCAATCGCAATACGTACGAGAAAAGTATTGTATGTTAATGGATTAGTTGGCACACTGCTACAACGTGGCTAATGTAACGTTTTGGAGGCATCGGATTTCGAAAACCAGTGTTGACGCTGTATATACCCTCCATAATTGCGTCCAACTGGACAGCTTTTTTTTCATTTAAAGACATGCATTATCCACATTGTTTGAGAGTGTAACGGAGAAAGAACAGAGCAAGACGTAGTCCCACGAACGATAGGGACACAACGCGCCAGTTAAAGGACACAGCACGGTATGTCCTCAATAACAACTTTGTGTACTCCTTTTTATGTTGTGCTCTTTTGGTTCAGTTTGCAGGTTTAGAAGTATAGCTTATTTGCATTTGTTTTTGTTTTCTAAACTTCCTGGCATCGTTTACATTTTTGTCTTCACTATTTCTCCCAGGGTTTCAACTAACAAGTTGTATTGTGCATTCGTCTTCTTATGGCGTGTGACTTGTGACACTGATTGGTGTTTACTTTTTCACTTGTGAAGTATGCTGCAGCTGGAATAGCCCTGTTTCTAAAAGAGGTATTCCGTTCTTTCAATAAACACTATAGTGTAATAGTAACTACTTTGCAAACAATAGCTTTGCGACTACGAAGTTGTACATCCAACTAATGTCATGACATTCTTAAAGAGCATTTTAATTTTAATGTGGATATAGGGATGTTTACATCTAAATGGTTTATGTTTCTGTAGCGCCAGTGTAGAGCAACTTAGAAAACCAAATAGCAACTTTGTAAAATCTGAAAAATATCAGAGCCTGTCAAAACCAGTAGTCCTCAAGGTGACGTGGGTATTGAGTACAGGACACAGACTCACTGCCTACATGACAAATGTACATGGTGATGCCCAACTCACCGCAGCACAAAAACCCAACCAGTCATCCCATATAATAGTGCCTAAGATCTTGCCAAACCTTTATTGGAATGTCTTTGCATCCCGCTAGGTAACCGCTGACCTTTATGATTAAGAGAGCACATGGGTTCCAGTCCCCCTACCCTGGGTGCAAATGCTGTGTACTTAGGACAAATATACTGTACTGTAAGCATTTGCTTTCTCTAGCCAAATGTCAATGGGTTATGAGGGAGAACTCATTTTTTGATGCACATTTTTCCAAAATAGCATAACTCCACCTCTCTGAGCCTTGCCCACTTCTCTGAGCCTGTTCTCCTCTCTGACGGGACCCTTGCCCACCTCTCTGAGCCTGTTCTCCTCTCTGACGGGGCCCTTGCCCACCTCTCTGAGCCTGTTCTCCTCTCTGACGG
>JACXGM010004445.1:0-38014 GCA_016801145.1 Umbra pygmaea | reverse complement strand
TCTTTTCACTATAGCATTTAACTAAGTATATTTCTATTTGACTGCCTGCAAATGTGCTCTATGCTTTTTATGCTTTGAATTTAACTATGTCTTTTACTGATGTAAATGTTTTTATTGATGCAAATTTCTCTATGCTTTTTATGCTTTCAATTTAACTATTTGTCTTTTACTTATGTAAATGTTTTTATTGATGCAAATTCTTTGGTCTTAACAGGCTTAGGTTTGTGGGGGAATGCAGGACATCGTAGGCAGCCGTGATGGTAAAGCTCACCCTGAATGTCTTCATCTCCCACAGCTCCTTCCAGGAACTATTCCTCTTTTCCAGTCCTTTCCATGCCATCCACTGCCGTTACTTTGCCTGCGCCAAAGCTTCGGCGAACCTTCCTGCTTCTTCTTCCTGACGTACCTCCTGGACCACCAGCTTGCATCTCTGAGATGGAGAAGCATTGCTGCACGCTGGCCAAGACCACTTCTCCCCTCCTGCACTTGGTCCACGATATCCTTGTGTCTGAGTGCTGCCTTTGCCTGCTCAGTTGCGGCCAATGGGGTCCACTTCCTCCCGGTGGCCAGGGAAGGTCCTCAGGAAAGTTTAAACTGATCAGTAATTGCACATTGCTAGAATTAATGCATTTTGATAATTATTAATGGTCTGATAAATTCCCATACAGGGAGAGGGAGAGGGAGGGGGGGAGAGAGCGAAGGCATTTGTTAAACTTGTTCCGGGGCGCTGCAAACAATCCACACAGGCATAGATTTTGTCATTTTTGGCTGCGTGCATATTTGCACCCCTGAGTCTGTGGCACCCTTGGTGACTGCCTTGTTCGCTTGTGCCAGGAACCGGGCCGTGTCCAGTGTAATCACCATTCCCTTAACTTTGAACTTACTTGTGAACTGTGCTTCCAATGGCGTCTCTTGGAACTTACTTGTGAACTGTGCTTCCAATGGCGTCTCTTGGAACTTACTTGTGAACTGTGCTTGGCCAATGGCGTCTCTTTGAACTTACTTGTGAACTGTGCTTCCAATGGCGTCTCTTGGAACATTCAGCGCCTTCACTATATTTTTGTATTCTGTTCCTTGTTTGTGCAGGGCAACTTTTTGGACTATTCTTTAGACTTAGCAATGTTTCTCAAACTATTTTTAGATACATTGAAAGAGATGCTATTCAATCATTGGTCTGTTGTTTACAAGATGGTGCCAGAAGGACTTCAGAATCTCAGACTTCATTGTCAATGCATATTGTGCCAAAAACAAGTTGCCGCAACATCTGGGTTTATATTTGCCTCGTGATCAGTCGAGAAAGTGTCCCACACTACATCTGGAGGCCTTGGATGACAATTCAGATTTTTACCTGTTTAGACCATACAAACTGTACTGTCGACTCAACTGACAACACTTGTCCTAGACCTATATTAAATCTATAGTAGTGTAAAAAGGGCCTTCCTATAAACCTCTTCTCACGAGCTTGGAAAACGCCTTGACTATGCCATTAATGACAGTGGGGGCCAGCGGTGTCACTCTTTTTTAGATAGTTTTCAAAGCTATCTAAGGTGGTCAGGTGACTGGGTATTGCTTGACAGGTGCGTGCCCAGGGGAAATTCTGGTTGGAAGTGCAGAATCACTTGGCTTGGATGTCTGAGAGGACAACTTCCCAGGGGCTCTTAAAGTCTCAATGTAAATATAGCCTACCTAACCATCGATAAACACACTGTATTTCATGACACAGCCACAGTGTTTATACCTCTGGACGTGAACGCTGCATCTAGATAGACTTCGTTAGTGGTTGCACATCGTAGCTTGAATCAAGCAAGGGTTTAAATAACAAACAAATACATACATTCGGTATATCACTAATGTCATTTCTAACTATAGGAATCTTCTGTCATTTAAACAGTTTAAGTACTGTGGGAAAGAGTTTGACATTTTTGTGATGACTAACTCAAATATTCTGAACTTTTGCCACTCCCTAATAAGTTGCGTCAAGCTTTAAGCAGTGCAATTCAGTGTGTCCAGCAATACGACGAAACCTCCAGCTAATTCCTGAAGTATGGTACCGAAGCTCCACCAAAAGTGCCATTTCTCTTAGACACATTTGGAGTGACATGTAAGCAATTCTGCCAAAAGACCCTCAAGTGTCGTGAAGGGTAAAGTGGAGCTCTCACCAGGTCACCACCTAACAATCCTTCTCAGATATCTAGTGTGTGGACTGTGGAGGGTAGGGGCTAATAGGATAGCATGCTCCCTCTGTCATTCATTCTCTCACTCAAGTCACTTTTAGAGGCAATGTTATCATGTAAACTATTGTGTATATTATGGAGTTGTTGTAATATATATATATATATATACAGCTGTAAAATATTGCTCATGAGCTGTAATTGGTTGCCGTGTATACTCATTTCATTCCTGTCATGATCTCGGGAGAATCAGATTTCCCTGATTTGTCGCATCACCTGCTTCTCAAAACCCATTGGATCAGGTCAGAGTCCCCTCCCCCTCTCACCTTCTTATCAAGTGGTTTTTGAGAAGCAGGTGAGAGGAGAGGACACGAGGAATCAAGGAAATGTAATTGAAATTCTCACCTTGTTGCCTCCTCTCCACGCCTCCCTCTCAAAGCACCTGAGGGGTAAAGAGTTGAGGGACCCCCCCACGGGCTTCAGTACACTTTCAAAGAGATGCAACACATGGAGGAACAAGGACAGGCGAAGAAAGCTTTTCACGTACCGTAGAGCTTTCTCATTCTGTTTATTTCATTATTGATTTTCATAATATCATCAATGATTCTCTTGATAGAACCCATTTTATTAGACATTATTATTTCATCAATTATGAAATTCTTACATTTCTTCAGGAATGTTATGCCTTGTTATTTATGATAGACTCCTACGCTTAAGCATAAACACACATGAGTCATTATCTCATTGTTTCTATACAGTGTTTGCTTAGGCATAGTACATGTTTTATAGCTTATTTTTAAATGTTGACACTAACCGTTTGTCAAACATTGGCCTCTTATTTAGGCTCATATTCATTGACGGAACTCCTGTGCTCTACACACTGATTTATAGAGATGAGAGTAGGAATGGTTCCTGGCTGGGCAATGAGAGATCAAACAGAAACACATGTTGAGGCCTCCAGTCCAGGTTACGGTCAACATGGAAACATAATGTTGGACTGTATGATTGACAGGGTTGATATCTGCTCAGGCAGAACGGAGATAAGGTTATACGGATGGATTGAGCAGGACTGGAACTGATGTCCTGTGTACTGTCCAAAGAGCTATAACACTGTTCAATGTTGATGTTTAACACACTTAACCAAAAGGGGACTTTAGGGAACTCACTCATTTTCTGCTTCAAGTTATAGTTGCTTTCCATTAGCATGAAAGCTAACGTTGCTCCTACTGTATGTATGTGTAGAAATCCTTCCTCACAGATTCCAAAACGTGGACATTATTCAAGAGTGTTGGGAGTGGATGAGATAGATCGTGAGGAGAAGAGGGATTCACTGCGATGGAGTGATGATGTACTTGCTTGTGTTGTCGGAGATCCAGCTACAGGTCATGTCATCTTTCTGGTCTTTTTTGCCTCTGCTGCACTGAACTCTTGCACAGCCAGTATGATTACCTTGCTCTAATTGGCCATCTGAGTCGATAGACTCAACTTTTTCCATCCCTTGCTCACAACCTGTTTATTTGCAAAAGGTTTGTGTTGGACTGCCCTTTTTTAATTTGTAAAAATCCTTTTGCTGTTCAAACATTTCGATGCTTCTCTCCCTGCTTTTTACAATATAATTGACTGTTTTTGCCGATGCATTAGGCTGGGATCAGAGGCCCCCAAGCTGAGACATCTCTTCTCACAGCACAGATCAAATGAGCCAGCTAACCGATGCCGCAGAATCTTCTCTCGCAAGGAAAATTGGGCTGCATAAATATGGATTTTAATCGCTGGCCAGTATTTATCTTTCTTCTGCTCCACTCTTTTGATGTCGCCATATTTGCCGGCCCACATGTGAGCACCGATCTTACTCTGAGTGTGTGCTGTTAGTAAAGCACTATGCTACTATTTTTATTTAAATGGAATTCCCCATGTGTGATTATGAGTACGAATATAAGCAGGAGGAATCCAACTTCTAGTGTGTGAAGCAATGGAGCTGAACATAGCCAAGGGTCCGTGATTGACTTTTCTCATGGACTCAGAGCAGAGACAAAAGCTCTAAAGGGGGTCCAACTGGGAACGGCATAAAAAATGTCCCCAGTAAGCCGCCTTCCAGGCCAGAGTGAAAGGCTTGGGGAATTTCAGGCTCGAGGCAACATTCACTATTTTCCAGCCCCCTTTTGTGACCGGAGCCACATTTCTTTAATTGTCAGTGACTCTCGGGCATCATCCATACACATCAGTCACAGAAGCTGTCTTATTTATTTTATCTGTTGTTCCCCTTCTCCAGTCTTTGTTTTTGCTTCCTTTCTGTTGTCAGGTATTTAAGCAGCCTGTCGGTTTTATAGAGGCCAGTGAATGGGCTTGATGGGGTAGATTCTCAATGGACAGCATGTAGCCCATCTGCCCAGAAGTCCTTTATGAACTCCCGCTCTTTGTTGTTTTGTTTTTGTTTGTCTGTGAGAAAATAGAGTAAAGATCGCTTCATTGAGTGGGAGGATACGGACTTGCCTTATTACGGTCGCTCTGGGGATTTCATTAACTATAGTCAAACAAGTCAATAAATAATAACTGTTGACCTTTGTAGTCTACAAGTCAGAAAGAGATGAGAAGTGGCCAGTGTTCAGGCTGGCAACTCTAAATGAGAGCAGAAACTGCTTTTCCAGCCGGTCGAAATTGTTTGGCGAACGAGGCGTCCAAACCTGTTATTCCCATCGTCTGATCATCTCTTCTTCCCGTCAGAAGCTCTGTTTTCCTCTCTCAATTGCAGGCAATCACAGAAAAGCAATCTCTCCGGCGAGCTGTGTGGGCTGCGTGGGTCGGGTGGGAGGACGCGTCAGTCTGCAGCAGAGCAGCTGAAAAAGGTTCATTATGGAGTGACTGTGTGAGATGGTGCCTTCACGGTCCAGCACCCACATGTTTGCTCTGAGGTGATTAAATGCCCCCCAAAGAGGAAGCACTGTATTACTCTCGCTACTGGGGGGGGGGGGGTTAAATTTAGTGAGTTTTGAAGGAATACTCACAACCAAAACCAACACTGGCATTCTCCTTTACTTACCAAGATGGACATCCCAAATTTATACGGAGATTTGTGGTCGTTCCACAGCGAAACTTTAACAACCAATCAAAAGTTAGTCCGATAGCATTTCTTTGACCCGTCATACTGTGGTGTTGAGACAATGAATGGGGGGGTCGTTTTAATTGAAGATTAGGAGAGGTTGACCTCCAGCTGCTTATTTTTCATTGGGCCCCAAACATGCGCGACCTGGCCACTGGGGGCTTTGCTGAGCCGGGGCCCTGCGTCCCACTGAGTGGCTCCGCACAAAGGCCCCTGGGAATGCTACTGCCGGTGTCCCCAACTGTGTTCTCCAAACCTCCCCGGGTCCCCCGCCGGTCCGCTCCACTTCCTGTACTGCAATCATCTCCGCATGTGGCGGCATTCAGCCTCCGCCACCGCGGCACACTTCATTAGGCCGCAGCTTTAACCTGGCCTACCTAGAGATCCAGGCCAGAGGGCAAGCTGAACAAGAGGGGGACTGGTGAAGGGGGTGAGGCTGGTGGAGGTGGTGATGGTGGGGGGTTAATGAACCACTGGTTTGCATTGTGCCACCTGGAGAGGTCTTGACATGATGAGCCAGGGCAATATGTCAGGGAACACAGCGGATCTGACATATAAGCATTTCAACAGTCCTCACTTCAGTAAGAGCTCTGTAGGGGGGTAGTTTAGAGCAACGAACTAACATTTAGGCTGTTTTTTGATTATTAAATAATTAATCAAACTGATATTGGGATAAATTTGTTCAGTTCTTTGTGAGCTCAAATAGCTGTTTGACAAATAAGTTAAGTTTCAAATAAACGTTTCGCTTTTAAGGTACTCAACCTAGTTTAGTGACTTTTTTATTTACTACAATGACCATAATCTTTTGTGCCTAGCTCCAAAGACCAAGAGAATACACTAGCAGGTGCACAGTCAGCAATTACAATGAGTGATAGACCATTACCTTAAACATTTAATAGCAGTCTTGACAATAATTCATTTTCTATTTTGATAAACCCATTTTAAATAGTTTTGCCGAAAACGGTGCTGTAGGATGCTAGCTAATATAGCTACTTAGCCAGGAGCTACTCAAGCTAAAACCAATGAGAACAGAAAGACATTAACATTGCATGGTGACCTGGCTACTAGCTAGGCTTATAAAAACCTGTAAACTCTGCATTATGGCGCTCTTATTAGCCTGATTGTTTCACGCTGTGTTATTCAAAAATTAAACCCGCTGTTAGCGCTAGGAAAGGGGCAGATGTTGACCGAGTGAGGAGAGACAGGTGAAGGGAGCTTGAGGCAAAAGCTTTATCAGTGTGTTGCCAAACAGGGAAGAGAGAACACAATCAACCTACATTGTTTTCTCCTTAGTTGCATTTCATAATGCACTTATTATTTAAATAACAAAATCAAAATCTAATGAATCAAAAAATCTAATTCACTTGTTAATAATCAAACTGGTGACAAATTGAAAGCACTAAAGGTTCATCACTAGTAGGGGGACAGACTGGTCAAAGGTCAGGCCACGGAGAGGCTGTTAATCACAGAGAGGGGCCGGCCCAAAGGTCAGCCAGTCATAGCGATTAGACGGTATGGGCGTGTGGTGGTGTCACATAGGTGAATAGGGGGTGGTACACTATAGCAACAGACTGGGAATTCTGGCCTAATCTTAGGGGTAAATCAAAAAAAGGTCTTTCCTCTTTAAAATATTTTTAAGTGTCGATCTAAATGAGTATATATAAGTGCATATGAGGGCATAATGAAATATAATGAAAATTTGTCTGTAGATTCTTTGTCTAATACATGGGTAGGCAAAGTTTTTTTGCTTAACTACGCATGAAAAAAAAAATGTTTTTCAAATAAAATGAACCCTTCAAGGTCTAAGGGGGTTGAAGTCCATCTGGCACTATGTTGATATTTTGGCACAATTTTTGATATTCTGAAAGGGTCAAACTTTGTCCAGAAAACAAGTGCCTTATAGTTTTGGATTCAAAAGTCTCTTGGCTACAATATGAATAAGTCAAACCCAACCTTTTAAGACAATGATTTTCATGAATGATGTCAGAAAATAACAAAACTTATGTAAAATACATGTAAACCATGATGAACATCACTAAAATCCATATTGGCATGTCCCCTGTTCTTGCGATGACAAAGTTTGGGGGAAATACAAATAAGTAAATACAACACAGTTTGTACATATTTTCACTATTTCCCTATATTGAACGTTATTTAAAACCCAGCCATTCCCCCCTCCAAATAATTGTTTTAGTGCAGGGTGATGTTCTATCTCTTTGCAGATATGTTATTTTGCAGATTTCACTTCCTGCTTACTTCTCTGTAATGATTTTAGTTAACCAAAAATAAAGTTGGGGAAAAGTACCCAAATTTGACATGCAATATCTCCGACTGGAACAAACCATCCTTCATTATTTGCAGCAGAATTCCTTCTTTCCAACGGTAAAGTACCGAGCCTTAGTATCTAGGGTATACAGTTCGGTAGCTATGATGCTTTGACACTCCCAAGCGTCAATCGACTTTGAAGGGATTTTAATAAATTTTAATAACGCCTCGCGGGGAAGATCTAAGGGCTGTACTTTGCCCCCCCCCCCGGTCTAATAAGAAGTCATACAGTAATATATGTGTTGTTAATCCAACAGTGTCCACAGTATTTCTGTGAATGACCCTGTTCCTGGCCCGCATGACGTGTTGTCCTGTCGATCTGTGCTCCCTCCACTCCATATGTTGCCGTTCTAATGACTCAGCAGCTTCAGGCACTATGAGGAAGCCGCTTCTACATTTCCAGTCTAGTAAAACAGCACTGAACCAGACATCCCAACACATTTCCCCACATGTGTTCAGAGATAAGTGCTACAGTCTGCGTGGGGCGTTTACCAATGCCTGAATTACCCCTCACTTCCAGACAACAAACTACCGCCCATATATTAGTACCTCAAGAGCATCCTAACATTTAGAAGTGTTCAAGCTGACCCCAAAACCAAGGGTCAGAGTGAGTTACCACCTCAGTGAGCATGCACTAGTGGAGGCCTTTCCATCAGGTAATCTCATCCATACAAGGGAACTTAATGTAGATACTGGTTCATAATCCTTCTTCACACTTCTTTGGATCCGGGCCAAATCCAAAGTTGAACGTGTGAAGTTGGATGAATTCATTCTGGTCTCTGGTAGCAGGTGTTTGCAGTGAAAATTTTAAAAAGCAATCACAATGTTTCATTTATGTACACTGTAAAAATGATCACTTAAAATGTAAGTTCAATTGCTGTCTTAAAAATGTGACTCGCACTGTTATGTTGACACATTTAAATTTACATTTCCCTGAACTGGCTTACAAACTTGAGTTGGAATAGTAGTAACTCATGAAATAAAGTTGAAATTTCATGACTCATTATGTTAAGTGGAGGTAAATTATAGAAAATAGTTACTGTAACTTATTCATCAGATCCTTTTTTTACAGTGTGCTGTTTGAATATTCACAGATGATGGCTCACATGGAAATACCTTCTCCTGAAGCAAATAATTAATAAAATAGCAGTGATGAGGTAATAAACAATTCATATTTTTTATGAAATGTTTGCCTGATATTGGTCACCAGAGACTCTTGTCGTCATCTTTCATGTTGTTTGGTTAAAAGGAGCAAGTAGGAGTGAATGGGCTGAGCTGTCTCTATCTCTCGTTCTCTCTCTGTATCTCTTTTCTATCTATAGCTTTTATATGACCAGAGATTTCTTCTTTTTATACTCCTTTCACCTCAAAAGAAAGAGGAAAAAAAGTTTGTCAGTCCCCTGTTTCTTTTGTTGTGCTTTTCTTCTCAGAGCTCTTTCTTCTTTCATCCCTAATCCCAGCCATGCATGAGCGATCAGCTGTGTCCTGTTGTTTCGCTGTTCTGCTAGTTTTCAATCAGTAGGGTTTCGCCTTTGTTGCTTTCCTTTGCCGAACACAGAAAAGGTAAGAAGAGGGACCGTAATGAAAACGCTCCTGTAGATGCCAGCCTTTGTGTTCCTGATCAGTTTTTTAGATATAGACTCTGACAGTAATTAAGGAGGATTGTTGCTGTGATGTTGTCTTACCCTGGCTAGCTTTGGAGAGTTAGGAGAGAGGAGTACTGGCATCAAAGCATATTTTTTGGAGTCCAGCAGTCACAGAATCAACCAGCACCATGGTTTGATGATGAATCCAATATAAAGATCCACAGACAAGACATCGGTGCCCCAAAGCCCCCAAAGTCCTCAGCCCACGAAGGCAGGTAGGCCCTTGTACATCAAACATAACCCAGACAGGATTATGAAAAGACAACTGTGTAGAGATTTGGTCTTTATATTTTTTTTAAACACCAAACAAAATTGTGACTTTGATCACTTGACACTTTTGTTGACAAGCTCACTAACAGAAATAACTGACACAGCCTTCACACTTTGGGAATCTATGAAATAACGCATTGGTTTAGGGATTAGAAATGTCATTAGGATCTCCAGTAGTGACCACCTAAAGCAAGTCTTGCTGGGGCCCTCACAAAACATCAAACATGAATCTATTGTGAAGATGCACGGAGGCTCAGCATGAGGCTGCTCAAACTGGTACAGAGCTGCCCGGGGTGGAGGCGTGTCTACGGTGGGTACCCTGTCACGTCGGTTTCTAGTGACTCCTTAAGTGCAGGTCCGGCGCCTGTGGATTAAATCACAGTTGTACAGTTGTAACAGCATGTCAACCTCCAAGCATGTACCGACTTAAGGCACCCATGTTGAATGAGCAATGTGGTAGGAATCGAAAGGCATGACGACACATGCTTGGAGGAAGCGTGTGATCGAACTTCGACAATCCTGCACCTGCTCTGGAGTTGAAGACGAGACGAGGCCTAAGGGGAACTGGATGTAACGAATTAGGAGTGGAGAAAAAAGGGGTAAAAATTAAAACGTGAATCTATGCTACTGTTATGGTAAAAATGTCTCTGAGGTACTGTATGTATGTTACTCTATTCCATTTAAGGGATTCCTGGGGCGACTAGCACAGAAGTATGTACCTACAGATGCACTATATAACTTTCCATTAATTTTTCGGGGTGAGCCGAATATTTATATATATACAGTCGTATGCAAAAGTTTAGGCACCCCTGACAATTTCCTTGATTTTAGTTTATATATAAATGAGTGTTTGGATCAGCAATTTAATTAAAATCTATCAAAAACTGAAGGACACAGTAATATTTTGGTAGTGAAATAAGGTTGGATTAACAGAAAATGTGCAATATGCATCAAAACAGAATACCTGTAACTACCTAGCACTGATTAATTGGAACACACAATTGGTTTGGTGAGCTCATTAAGTCTAGCTTGGTTGATACCAGACCCTTCTCAGTTCTGACTGAGAGTGGGTCTGGGCAAGGTTAATTCACTGCCCATTTCCAAAGGGGCGTTACCAACGGACACCACTCAATTGCCTCTCGGCGCAATTGGATATATCAGACTTATGCCGAATCGAGTCGGCAAGTCCGCAACAACATCTTTTTTTAGATATGAAGTCTTCAAACATAAACTTGCCAGAAGTCCGTCAGGGTTCTCCCAGGCTACATTAAGCCTTGAACTTCATAGGTGCATCCAATCATGAGAAAAGGTATTTAAGGTGGCCAATTGCAAGTTGTTGCTCTCTTTGACTCTCTTGAAAAGTGGCAACATGGGGGCCTCAAAACAACTCTCAAATGACCTGAAAACAAAGATTGTTCAACATTATGGTTTAGGGGAAGGCTACCAAAAGCTATCACAGAGATTTAAGCTGTCAGTGTCCACTGTGAGGAACATAGTGAGGAAATGTAAGACCACAGGCACAGGTCTTGTTAAGGCCAGAAGTGGTAGGACAAGTAAAATACCGAATAGGCAAGGATGGTGAGAAGAGTCAAAAACAGCCCACAGACCACCTCCAAAGACCTACAACATCATCTTGCTGCAGATGGCGTCACTGTGCATCGTTCACACTTTGCACAAGGAGAAGCTGTATGGGAGAGTGAGGTGGAAGAAGCCTTTTCTGCACACACGCCACAAACAAAGTCACATGAGGTATGCAAACGCACATTTGGACAAACCAGCTTAATTTTGGAAGAAGGTGCTGTGGACTGATGAAACAAAGATGGAGTTATTTTGTCATAACAAGGGGCATTATGCATGGTAGCAAAAGAACACAGCATTCCAAGACAAACACTTGCTACCCACAGTAAAATTTAGTGGAGGTTCCATCATGTTGTGGGGCTATGTGGCCAGTGCCGGTACTGGGAATCTTGTTCAAGTTGAGGGTCACATGGAATCCACTCAATATCAGCAGATACTTGAGAATAATGTAGAGGAATCAGTCACAAAGGTGAAGTTGCATCAGGGCTGGGTATTTCAACAAGACAACAACCCAAAACACTGCTCAAAATGTACTTTGGCATCTATGCAGAGGAAAGTACAGTGTTCTGGAATGGCCATCCCAGTCCCCAGACCTGCATATCATTGAACTTCTGTGGGGTGATTTGAAGCGGGCTGTCCATGCTCGGCAACCATCAAACCTAACTGAACTGGAGAGGTTTTGCAATTCAGAATCCAGACATTCATTACAGGCTATAGGAAGCATCTAGAGGCTGTTATTTCTGCTAAAGGAGGCTCAACTAAATACTGATGTGATATTTCTGTTGAAGTGCCCAAATTTATGCACCTGTCTAATTTCATTTCTGTTCATCCAATAAACCTAATTTCACTACTGAAATATATCTGTGTACTTCAGTTATTTGATTGATCAAAATTGAATTGCTGATCCAAACATCCAATTATTTTAAAATGAAATTCATAAAAAATTGTCAGGGGTTCCTACATTTTTGCATGCAACTGTATCTGCTAATATTATCTTTATTTTCTATTATTTAAGTATATGTTTTTAATCCCTGGATCATATATACTGGTACTGGTTCCTAATGTTTACTAAGCCTAAAACAGTTTTTGAATTTTTCCTAGTTTTCAGGAAAGTTACATAGTGCAGGCTTAAGGATAATGTCTTATACTTTTTGGGTCTCTAGGATATTGTTTTAGGCCTAAATATTTAATCTGAAGTCATGATTCACACACATGTTTGTCCTTGTTACAAGTACCTGTCCTTGTTTTTTAAATAAAACTGACCTTGAATTACTTACAAATGATTTTATGTTTCTGAGGTAAAGCTGCCCACGGGTTTCTGAGATAAAGCTGTCCATGGGTTTCTGAGGTAAAGTTGCCCCTAGGTTTCTGAGGTAAAGCTGTGCATTGGTTTCTGAGATATAACTGCCCCTAGGTTTCTGAGTTAAAGGTGCCTATGGGTTTCTGAGTTATTACTGCCCCTAGGTTTCTGAGGTATAACTGCCCATAGGTTTCTGAGGAAAACATGCCAGTGGGTTTCCAAGGTGAATTGTAACAAGTGCAGGAATCTTCAAAGGTATTTGGACCATTGAGTGAGGCCTATATCTGTAAACAGTAATTTCCCACCTTAGCAAGTTTCTGAATACTCTGTCATTCACACTCAGCCAATCACACATTAACTCAAGGAGCTTTCGCACCTACTCATGTGACTGACCTAATTAAATTCAGCTGTGGGAGAGTCTGTGCAGTTTGAGGCCCTGTTTTGTTTCCTGTGTTCTGTAAACAAAACAAGGATCTGCTAAACATTTTTCCTTCAGATGTCTGGCATATTTTATAACATTAGGAAAGGTTTGAAGCGCTGAGTTACATTTTTAATTTTGAAAAGCATTATGGTGTAGATTATTTATCACAGTGTAGTTTTATGAATGCAATCTGTGTTCATATCCTGTTAGTGCCATTGTAACCCAGTCACGGCCAGGAATCCCTTAAAATCTGGTACATTGGCCTAGCACTTACCAAGGGAGGCATGTTCAGCCTGTATTTTCTTGAGTCATTGTGCGTTAACAACACCCTCTAGGTGGGCCGTGCTCCTACATTAACTAGGGCCATTGTCAAAGAAACATGTTCGCCCATGAGTTAATATGGCTGGTACAAGTTTGACTGAGTACTGTGTAAAAGAAGAGAAGTGACTTGGTCAGGATTTCGAGGACTCATAAATGGATCTCCTACTCTCAGAAGACAATGTAGATTTTATCATTAAAATTTGATAAAAGCTTTGGGTGGTATAAACAATATATATTGATGATTATTATTGATGATATCCACAGTAGTAGAAAAAGCTTTGTATCGCTGCATACAGTTCAGTGACATGACAGTAAAGAAATCACATGTCCAGTAGGGTTAGTGACAGTCGGTGAGTTGTTTGTTGTCATCGGTGTGATGTTGGTATCTACCAATTGCTGGTCCATCTGGGCTCAGTAGAGACAGCAGATCAGGTCCATTCAGGGACACAGTACATTGCATTGTTACGGGCTGATCCCTACTGTCTGTGGTTGTCGGGCCTAATTAAAAGCATTCTGGGGCCGTGGGGTGACTGTCCAGGACAACGCTCCACAGGAAATTATGATCGCAAACGTCATCCTGTCCACTGCTGCACTTGGAACTACAAAGTGATTCAGGCATCCATTACCTGAATGGGGCTGGAATGAGAGCAGACAGCCGCATCATCCCCGCCCCTCAGTCTATCGGGGCAGTGCACAAGTGGCCATTGTCGACGCCAAAGACGGGATTAAGGAGGGTCTTCAAGGGAATTGATTTTTTATGTGAGAACAATACAGGGGGCGAGGAGAGCCGAGGCCTGGGTCTGAATCACACGGCCGGAGAGACGCTTTATGAAAGAGGGCACGCTGCCGCCAGCGCCGAGATTAAAGCAATCAGGTTCTTTAGCTGCCCATCTCTCTTGCTCCGGCCTCCTCTCAGGCACTCTCTCTCCCGCTAGCTGTCTCCCCCTCTCCCCTCGTTTTACTCCACACAGACATATTAACCTGCAGAGTGACAAGGGAGGAAAGAGTGATGGAGAGGGGAAGAAACTGTTTACTTTTCGGCACATTTCCTCCTCGCCTCCACAGAAGCCAAGGGTTGATGGCTGGCTGAGTGGGAGGTAGGATGGGAGGAATGGGGGGGTCAGTATGGAGACAGCATAGGAGCAGCATATTATGGCCATTCTACCCAATGCTAAAGCCAAGGCCACGATGTGATCTGTCTGTGTGTGTAGAGCATTGCAGTGGTGGTGGGGGCCTAGTGGAGGGAGAGGCAGGCGGAGGGGGTGCTTTTCTCTTTCAAGGCCAGTGTTGGGGCGAACATGACGTGTCGCTGAGAGGGGATCAAGGGTTACACATGAAAGGCGAGGCCGCCCTGTCTTTGGCCGGCTGTGTGCAGCTGTGAGCGCCATTGTGGCCGTCCTCATTTACATACGTTTGGCAGAGGACTCCAGGCGGTGGCGCAGAAAGGGGAGAGGGGGGTGGCAGCCCCCATTTAAAATGTAGGCAAAAGGGCGGGCAAGTAAACACCCCCAGTGTGTGGTGTGTGCACATACACACAGTGCAAACTACACAGTAGACAACGCCAGCCGCCAAAGGGACAAACAAGCCTCTGATTTGAGCTCACAATGTTTCCAGAATGGCAGAAAGAGAAGGTGAGAAGACGCTGTTCATTAGACGATCAGGGCATGTCACTCTGATGTCATAATGAGTGAGGGAGGGGCCCTTGGCGGAGCGGCAGATGGGCGTGTCCCAGCCTGACTCCAGACAGGTTCATTGGGCCTGATGAGCGCTAAGCTCCTGTATCTGGCCACAATGGGGCTTGTGATCTCCCTTTGTGGCTCATTGGGAAGCGCTGGAGTGCTCGGCAGCCCATAGCAGCACCCAAAAAGCCCCGTCCCCTGCTCCCAGGGCTTGGTCATTAGACAGATTGTGAACAGGCTGCATGGCAGCTCCAAACCGTCCAGAAGGACCAAGCAGCCACTTCATTAGGGCCATTATGGGGGGACAGAGGCTTTCTTCTCTGTGCTCCGTCTGCCTGCCTGCGTCCAGAATGCTCAGGTCTGTTTAATCACATAAGTGCCCGGAGGAGGCCAGGGCAGCTAGGACACTATCGAACCACGACGTTTCACAAAGATTCATTTAATTCGTCTTCTGGAACAGCATTGTAGAAATGAGTTGACATTTCGAATTGGAGATGCCCCTTCTGTCTCGTCTTATTCCAACTGGCTCTTTGATGTCTTCCTGTCTGTGTTTCGGGGCGGCAGCTCATCCCCCTTCTCGTTGGGCTTTGAACTGCTCTGGCCGGGGTTAGGGGTTAGCGTCCAGAGGTCTAGAGCCGGGGCATCCAAACTTCTCCCTGTAAGAAGGGGTGACCTCTAGGCCCAGAAGGGGGCGGAGAGCGCGTCCAAACTCAGCCTGCCTTTGATGTGCTCTCTTTCACAGCAGTTAATTAGCTGGGGTGGCTAAACGTTTAGCTTTGGGTGTGAAAGGGTCCGCGAGAGCATGTGCGTCCAAGACCCTGCCTCCTGCTTTTCTTGTTGTGTCCCGGCTGAGGTCCTTTTGATACAATGTGGTACTTGGACACAAGCGTGTTTGGATAGGATGCATGGTGGCAGGGTGACTACCACAGCCTCTTGACAGGAGCTCATTCAGACATGGGGCATTGAGGAAGTGTTTACAGTGTGAAAGAGACACAGTCGTTGACATTTACCAGTCAGCCTTAACAACATCCTGTATTCCCACTCTGCGTTCATCCTGACTAGGCTGCTTTACATGCAACTGTTGCAGCAGAGAAGAAAAGAGCTCTAAAGCTGCTTATCTAACCTCTTACCGTTGCAGCAGCGAGTCATTTCAAGCTAGTATTACATATCGCTCTGCAATCTTCATACCCACTTCAGGAGTCCTTAATATCAATTTCGTAGGATATGCTTTCATCAGGTATCCAGCGAGTGGCCACGGTTTCTTGCAGGATCCAATTTCCCCTTCTACTATGCACCCCCATCATAAAACAGCTCCTGGGTCTGAGTGGTAGCCTCAGCTGTAACATGCTGCATTCATCATGGCTGGAAAATCAATTCTTTATTGCTGCACTTTGTGGATAATAATTTCCCTGTGTCTCAGTAGGAAAGGGCAAATAAAGCCTGTTTGTTTCATTTTGGAGCAGCAGTAAAATTACCCCATGCTGCTGTCCAGACCTTGACTAAGACCAGAGCCCTGCAATACATCAGTAATATAAAGCATAGAGACAGCAAGGCAGTACATCAGTAATATACTGTATAAGCATAGAGACAGCAAGGCAATACATCCGAATGAAGATCCTGATCACTAGCTACTGAATAAAAGGTCATTTCCCCTATGTTCCTGGTTGGAACTTTATTAATACATATACAAAATGTACACTACTATGCCATTAATTAAAGGGTAACCTATTAACCAATCTAATTTCTACCAAACTACAAATATGAGATTCTCTTCCGAATCTGAGGCACACTGCAAACATTTGTCCCAAAAAGAAACATGAGATGAAATTTAATGTCACGCTGTTTGTTGCTTTGGGTAGGGGGAGGATCGGGGTGGCTGGTTGTAGGTGATATTGAAGTGGTATTGATTTACTATTGACTGAACAGCAGTGTGCCCAGACAGGCCTAACCCCATAAAAGCCTTCCAAACATGAATTCTCCCATTTTAAGGTGACCTGCTTTTACCTGACAAACCTTGCATAGCCAGCAACTAAAATGTGAAAAATAATCAACAATAAGTGTCAAAGAAAAAAAACACTTCCATTGGAATGTAGTTTCTGCCAAGACAAACTATACGAAAGTGTTCCTGACAAATATCCCTTTGTCTAACAAGCATAACATGATTTGAAGTGATTTACTCTGCCTCTGATTTGAACATCAAGGCTTAACTTCATATCAATATGAATAAGGAGTTGCAAGGATTGCAAAGTTGATGATTAATTTAGTCAGCAGCTCGTCTGGGGGTGTAAGGCCGCTGTGTCGAGGATGTGCTTCCATGTACCGGAGATATATGTGGCTTTGTTGATCAAATTTCTGCATGTTCTGTACTGTACTGGATGTTCTGTTTTATACTGGATGTTCTGTTTTATACTGGATGTTCTGTTTTATACTGGATGTTCTGTTTTATACTGGATGTTTCGGTTTTATACTGGATGTTCTGTTTCATACTGGATGTTCTGTTTTATGCTGGATGTTCTGTTTTATACTGGATGTTCTGTGTTATACTGGATGTCCTGTTTTATACTGGATGTTCTGTTTTATACTGGATGGTCGGTTTTATATTGGATGTTCTGTTTTATACTGCATGTTTTGTTTTATACTGCATGTTCTGTATACTGGATGTTCTGTTTTATACTGGATGTTCTGTTTTATACTGGATGTCCTGTTTTATACTGGATGTTCTGCACATTAATGGATGCTTTGTACTAGTGACTAGCTGAATATCCATATCGATACTCGGAATGAGCGTGGCTTTCACAGAGGTGGGTGGAGCTACCCAGAAGCGGTTAGTTCCGGCCTGACATCAATTTGGTTGGCACAGCAATTGCTGTATGTGATAAATAAACACCTGTAGCTTAAGACGAAGGGTGTTCTGTAACTAGTTTTGTTCTGAAAGTAGCAATTTGTGAGTAAAACATATAAATTTCAGGCTTGAAGGAAACACTTCCGGGTAGCTCCGGCCACTTCCGGGAAGATGTTCTGTAAAGTATTGCATGTTCTGTACTATACTGGATAATCTGTACTGTACTGGATGATCTGTACTAGAAGGTACTAGAAGGTCTGTACTTTACAGTCGTGGTCAAAGATTTTCATATGCCACAAGTATTGGTCTCCAAATTTTCCTGCTTCAGTGTTCTTAGATCTTTTTGTCAGTAGTTACTATGGTATACTGAAGTATAATTACAAGCATTCCAATTGACAATTACATTAAGTTTATGCAAAGATATAATGCAATATTTGCAGTGTTGACCCTTCTTTTTCAAGACCTCTGTAATCCACCCTGGCATGCTGTCAATTAACTTCTGGGCCACATCTGGGCCATTCTTGAATGATCAATGCTTGGAGTTTGTCAGATTTTGTGGGTTTTTGTTTGTCCATCTGCCTTTTGAGGATCGACCACGAGTTCTCAATGGGATTAAGGTCTGGGGATTTTCCTGGCCATGGACCCAAAATGTCAATTTTTTTGTTCCCCAGCCACTTAGTTATCACTTTTGCCTTATGGCAAGGTGCACCATCATGCTGGAAAAGGCATTGACCATCACCAAACTGTTTTTGGATGGTTGGGAGAAGATGCTCTCAGAGGATGTGTTGGTACCATTCTTTATTCATGGCTGTGTTCTTAGGCAAAATTGTGAGTGAGCCCACTTCCTTGGCTGAGAAGCAACTTTACCCCAGTCCTCATCAGTCTAATTGTAGTACCTTTTGCAGTATATCAGTCTGTCCCTGATATTTTTTCCTGGAGAAAAGTGGTTTCTTTTTTGCCTTTCTAGACACCAGGCCTTCCTCCAAAAGTCAGATGCACTCACACCTGTCTGCTGTCATTCCTTAGCAAGCTCTGCCCTGGTGGTGACCCGTTCCTGCAGCGGAATCAACTTTAGGAGACGGTCTTGGTGCTTGCTGGACTTTCTTGGGCCCCGTGAAGCCTTCTTCACAACAATTGAACAACTCTCCTTGAAGTTCACGATGATTCGATAAATGGTTGACTTACTAGCAGCAATATCCTTGCCTGTGAAGCGTTTTTTGTGCAAAGCAATGATGACGGCACGTGTTTCCTTGCAGTTAACCATGGATGACACAGGAAGAACAATGATTTCAAGCACCACCCTCCTTTTAAAGTTTCCAGTCTGGTATTCTAACTCAATCAGCATGACAGAGTGATCTCTAGCCATGTCCTCGTCAACACTCTCACCTGTGTTAACGGAAAAATCGCTGACATGATGGCAGCTGGTTCTTTTGTGTCAGGGCTGAAATGCAGTGGAAATGTTTTTTGGGATTAAGCTCATTTTCATGGGAAAGAGGGACTTTGCAATTCATTGCAATTCATCAGATCATTCTTCATGACATTCTGGAGTATATGCAAATTGCCATCATCAACAATTAGGCAGTCTCACGCCTGCTCAGGCAGGAACCAAAGACTCTTATGTCAGAAACTGGAACAGTGCAACATCCCAGTTCACATGAACACAGCAGACAACACAGAAAGCAAACACCCTGAAACCTGTACCTCATTTACTCAGACATATAAGCCAGTCAAACCAATGCCTCTTTGCGAGGTATTGTTTTCCTGTGATTCTGCCAAGCATTTCTAACATATTCGTTTGCCTGTGAATGACCCATGTGCCTGTTGTGTATTACGGATTTCTGGATTCTGTTTCTGTACCTTAGCCGTGCCTTGCCATGTATGACCTTGCCTGACATTTGACCTACCTGGATTCTGGGCCTAGAGGATTGCTTACCCATGTATGACCTTGCCTGGATACTGACTTACCTGGAGGATTGCTTACCCATGTATGACCTTGCCTGAAAACTGACTTACCCGGAGGCCGGACCTGGAGGATTATATACCAGTATATACCTGCTTATGTCTTTCATTTATATCTGTGATTCATTCCTGCAAATTCATTGGAAACTTTGTATTATTATTATTATCATTAAACATCATTAACAATTTTCTTGAGTCTGAGCGTTACAGGCAGTAAAATTAGTATTTGTGTTATTCTCAAAACTTTTGACTATGATTGTATTGATTGTTCTGTACTTTAATGGAGGTTATGTACTGTACTGCTTGTTCTGTATTATACTGGATGTTCTGTACTATACTGCATGTTCTGTATTATCTTGGATATTCTGTACTATAATGGAGGTTATGTACTGTACTGCTTGTTCTGTATTATACTGGATATTCTTTACTATACTGCATGTTCTGTATTATACTGGATATTCTGTACTATACTGCATGTGTTGTATTATACTGGATGTTCTGTACTATACTGCATGTTCTGTATTATACTGGATATTCTGTACTATATAAATTCTTCATACGGGTGTTTCTCAATCAAGTTTCTCATCTTTCTATAATCTAGTTATGTCTTGGCAGTAACCAGTGAGTGAATATGTGTATGTGTTAATGTTTATGTTTGGAATTTAGGTGACACTCCCAGCACTATACGAAATGCAAGTCATCGACCTATAAAAGTCATCAACTTGCAGTATGTGAGGTATATTGATGATAAACTATGGAGTAAATGAACTGCTACTCCAGAACTTACCTCAGTAGAGTTCTCATTTGATAACGGCTAGACTGGCTTGTCCCTCGCTGTATGTGGTGTGTGTTTCTGTGTGTGTTTGCTACTCCAGTGTTTAATAGTCAGAGCAGGTAGAAGAGGACTGGGCGCTGTTCTCTAGCCTGGCCACCTGCAGCTGTGGGATCGATTGGCTCTCTGGGACCTCTTTTTCCTGCAGCCCTCTGGCACCCAGCTTACACATACACACACAGACACACACAGACACACACACACAGTTCACATCAGCAGCAAGGCCGGTGTATCAGACTCCCGTGACGACGTCTCTCAACACAGGCAAACGTACACGCACACACGGACACATGGACACACCCTCACCCGCTAACAGGTCGTAATGAGGCCACAGGTAGAGGTCAACACTCGTCTTCATCTGCCCCTGTGTAGTCTGGAGGCTGCATACTCTGCGGGGGACAGCCTCTGACTCAAATCTCTCTCATTTTTTACCTCCCACGACTCCTCACCTCACAAGGCCACACTCATCACAACTCGTTGGTTCTACACAGAACAAACCAGTGAGAGATAGTTTGATCCTGTGAGGAAGACAGTTTCCATGTACTGTCAAAGACTTCTGACTATTAGAGAGCATTAAATATCTGATATCTCACCCACAATTTGACTTTCAGAGAGTGAGGAGTTACCCAGCACACATCTGTGCACATCAAAGAAAGGCTGTTGGAAATTAAAATAATATTATAATTTGCTTGCTATTAAGCGTCTGTGTTTGCGGGACCAGGGCATATTCTCTTTATCCCCTTCTGGCTGGCTGATATATGAGGCAGATAGGAAATGACTGAGGCTATGAAGATCTGGTGACCTACACAGAAATGCAATAAATTAAAATGGTTGTGTAAGACTGGGAACCCTGGGCCCTTTCGGAACACTAAAGGCTGATTTCCTGAACTGAATCTGTCGTCGTTGCCCCCCCCCACACACTTTTTGTCTCCATCTCACCATTATGTCACAGGCCACAGCACAATTTCATTCTGTTCTCATAGTTGGTGGTAACACAGTGGGATATATCCACACAAATTACACACATAAAACTCGCAAAGCCTGGAAAATATTTTAATAGTTTCCGTACCCCCTCACCAGCAACAAGCTGCAGGTACGTTACTAGTGAGGCACGCCAAGATTATTGGTGCAATTAAATGTGAAACACAGGAGAGGAACATGAGGGACAGGGAGCCCAAAATGGCTGTAAACAAGGGAAATGACACTTGACAACTTGTAATTTATGGACGTCGTTTCAAAGGCAAGAGACACACTGTTCCTACACTGCCAGCGAAGAGAGAGTGGGGCACCAGGATCCAGGCATTAAAGGAAGTATTCACAGAACGTTAGTTCATCAAAGCACCCCCGAGACAAAAAAGAGAGAGAGAAAGCTGTTACTTCAAAGTCCAAACGTGATGAGCGACGCACAGAGAGAGAAGGGGAGAGAGAGTAAGAGAGAGATGGGGGGGAGAGAGAGAGTGAGCTCCACTGGTTCGAACCCAGGCCTATGGGAGAATGGGGAGGTCCCAGGACACAGATTCTTGTTCTCTTCTCATCTCAAAGAAGGCTAAATTACACCCAGGCTGTCTAGGGAGGAGACGCCATTACAGGATAGAATACAACCTGAGCATCCATGCCCCGCCCACTACAGAAATAAAAACTAACGCTTTCTTTGCTCGCTTCTTTATTGTCTTTTCAAAATGAGAAGAAAACTGCAGTAAGAGTGAACCCGATGTAGCTTCATCGAAGGGCAAGCTCTAAACAAAGAAAAAACAAAAACCGGGAAAAATCATCAGTTTCTCTGGTTTTACTACTGATAGGTATTTGTTTAGGTAAAATTAATCAAATGAGATCTCTCCCAAATTCCAAATTAAAATATTGTCATTCAGAGTATGTATTTGCAGAAATTTAAAACTGGTCAAAATTAAATAAAATAGATGCAGTGTTGTCAGACCTCAAATAATGCAAAGAAGATAAGTTAATATTCCCTTTTAAATAACACAATATTAATGTGTTAATTTACAGTAGGAAGAGTTCAATATTTGGTGGAATAAAAATAGTCATACAATAATAATATTTGGACACACATCTTGGCATGCTCTCTACCAGTCTTTCAAATTTACGTTGGGTGACTTTATGCCACTCCTGGCGCAAACATTCAAGCAGCTCAGTTTTTGGATGGCTTGTGACCATCCATCTTCCTCTTGATCATATTCCTGAGGTTTTTTAATGGGGTTGATTTAAGAAACATTTGCAGTTGTCTCTAACTATTTTCCAAAGGGGAAAATGATTTAACTATGTTAATAATAACACGCTGTGGACAATAGGTTAAGTTAAAATCTACTTTAAGGCATGGTTGCATGTTAAATGTTGCTTGGTTGTGTGTTTTTTTATTTTGACAATATGATAAAGTGCTAAAATGTTAGCCCCTAAAATTGGGTTATTTCACAACAGTATCCATTTAACTTATTATTTCTCTGAACAAGAAAAAAAGGAAGAAATGAAAATGATGCACCATTCACATTTAGGCCCAGAGCGCTAGATGTGGGTCCATGATTATAGTATTTAGCAGAAAAGCTATTTGTCTGAATGAGTCCTCACACCATTATCAGAAATTAGTTTCATTGTCATACACAAAGCCTCCGTTCTGTAGCATTATCACAAAATGAAAATGTTCTCCTTAATATAATTATTCAACAGTCACCGCCAGGAACAGAGAATCGGTCGCAGTTACACAGCATGTCTCCAGATTCTAGTAAATTGCGTTACCTGTCTGCATCATTGAACATTAGGAACATTGCATAATTTGATTCACCTAAAGTCTGGTTTTCTTAAAAACTGTTTCAGACATTTTGTGAAAAGCTCTTGTAGAATGAGTTACATGTCTACATATTGTATTATCACACTGCAAATGAAGTAGTGAAGTTTCTCCATAGTGTTTAATTTCTGATGTCTCACATTTTAAACAAGAAATTGATTCAGATTGTAGGTATTCAGAAATTCACCAGATGAGAAGATGCATCCAAATGGAGCCCATTTACTCACTGGAGGGGAACAACGTGTTCCCAGAGAGAGAGAGAGGATGTATTAAAACAGAGGAAAAATATCCCAATTCCACACAAAAGTGTCTTCATTTGGACTCAAATGTGAGATATGCCGTTGCCATGGGGACATGGCGACAGCTTCAGCCCTTCTCTCAGCTGTTGGTGCAGGGTTTTCTGTGTGTGTGTGTCTGTGTGTGTGTGGTGTGTGTGTGTGTGTGTGGTGTGTGTGTGTGTGTGTGTGTGTGTGTGGTGTGTGTGTGGTGTGTGTGTGTGTGTGTGTGTGTGTCTGTGTGTGTCTGTGTGTCTGTGTGTCTGTGTGTCTGTGTGTGTGTCTGTGTGTCTGTGTGTCTGTGTGTGTGTGTGTGCCGCCTCCGTGCTGCGTTCCCCTTTCAGAGTCCAGAATAGTGTCTGTGCTAATCTGTGCAAGTTGCGGCGCTCTGAACCAGCCGCCAAGCCTTTTCCCACTGAATTCGGGCCCAGGGTCTGTGCTTTGCTTCACACTTGATTGGTCCCTCCCATCGCAGGACTCCCCTCCCTGCTGGGCGTTGGCCCGTCCCCCTCGCTGGGCCGCTCAGCGCTACCTAATCGGCTTCTCCTCACCATAATTACCAGCGCTCAGCCTGGGACTCACTGCCGCGTCACACTGCGACCACAGCACCAGCACGCCCGGTGTGGCTGCCCAGGTTTCACCAGCACTGGAATACCCAGGCGCCAGCCCAGAACCAGCCGCCCAGAAAACTAGCAGCGCTGGCCCGAGTACCAGCCGCCTTCCTCCAGGGTAGCCCCTGTTCTTGGGCTGCCCTGGAGCACTCTGGGCCTAGCTGGGTTTGGACAGAGCTCTCGGGGATTCTGTGCAGCTGGGGAGGGGATGGAATCTTCCAGCCAAAACCCTGGCACTGCTACCCAACCCCCCTGCCGTCCTAGCAGAGGTGATGTGTTTATTTGGGTTGAAATGAGATGCAGCTCTGAAGTGTTCTCAGAGGTATCTCTATGTGCAATATAGTGCTGTATCCTCCCTGTGGAGATGTTCCTTTGATCTATCGGACCACACTAAAGACCTCACTCACAATGGGCCCAGTCAGTCGTACCCAGAATGCCCTATGTGCTCGCTGCACTCCATAGGTGGGACACAATCACATCATCTCAAAAAACTAAAACAAAGTCCACGTCCTCAGATTGTCTGTATGTATCGCGAGAAGCGTTAACTGAATATGTCCTCTGTCAAGTTAGGATTTGACAGAACCTAAAAATAACGTCCTTTGTTTTTCTTTGAGTGCGCCGTGGCAGAAGTGATTGGATGAGGTGGTAAGCAGCGCAGCATATGGACAGGCCAGGTGAAACGCACTGCCCTGGCAGAGAATCTAAAGTCTGTCAGAGTGGGGAAACACACGTCAAAGGGCACAAAGTGTGCTGGCACCAACAGTAACCCAGAGTGTTTATCAGACAGACAACCAGCACTCGTTAGCTTATTACGCTCTTATTAGTCACATTTTTTCCCTTGCATGGGTTGGCAGAGTCCTGCTAGCCTCTCTTCACGCGGCCCAGGCTCTGTCAGAGCTGATCAAAAGACATTTCCTCACATCTCCAGACGCCGGGGGAAAAAAGAAGAAAAGAGACGAGAGAATAAAAAGCCAGAAGGGGGCATACTGCTCTCTCTTTCCTCTGGTTGTTTGGTGAATGAGGACTTTTCTCAGTACCCTTTCTTCTCGCGTCTCCTTTTCTTCTCATTCTTCCATTGGAGAAGAAAAAAATAACTTTTTTTGCTGGAATTTCCCATCACATTGGGCTAAATTATTTTCCAAAATGTTGCATATCAAAAACAATTATCATCAGTTAAAACCAGAATGGTCCAATGCGTAAGCATTTCTTGGGTTAGAAGAAAGAGGTCTAGAGAAATCTGACTGGCATCCAGGCAGCTGAGACCCCCTCGAAGAGGCAAGGAAAAGTGTAACTTTAGCCTCACAGCTGTACATCTCAATCCATAATCCTTCCCCAAAAAACCTGACCAGAGAGCAGCCCAGCCGCCACTCCCATGGCTGGGCCTGTTCAGAGTTAAGAGGCTCTCACCCTGAAAGGGACTTCAGCTTAGCAGTTAGTGGAGTGGTCAGGGGAGCTGTGGTGCAATGAGCACCCAGTACCCAGTTTTAGGCCTCAGTGCCACCTTGAGCTGGTATCGCACACCTCGGACAATCTGGACACTATCGACAGCGGCCGGGTCTTGCTTCGGTAGCCACAGACTGTAGCAATGTGGGTGGCAGCAGCGCTGAGGTGAGTGATTCACTCTGGAAACGTGTTTATGGAAATCTGGGGGCAGCAGGCAGTGTATATGGGGTCCTGAACGTGCTTGAATCTGGACACAATGTATGGAGCGAGAACTGCAACATCCCATATTACTTAATGAAAACCTGGTGTCATTGAACGCTTCAACCGGCTGGATGGGTGTGTTTACGTCGGCCGCTGGTTGGCTGTCTACTTGTAGCCTTGCAGTGCTGGTGTCATGTCCTGATTGCACAATACAGTGACAGAAAGCGTGTTAATCAAGGCAGACATACTTAATGTAGCATCGTGAATGTATTCTGTGTATTTACCTTCTTTGAGCAGAATTTTACTTCATAGACAAAATAGACATGAAATAGATGGAACAGATAGTCTCTTATTCTCATGATACCATGATAATGTTACTACGGAGAAAAAAGTGTATAAAAAATGTATTGATTTCCAATAAAATATTCTGGGGATGGTAAAAACAGGGGCTAATTGGAAGACCTATAACTAATTGATAATGTATATGTAAATTACGCATTTTCAAAGAGTTGGAAGACTTTAATGACAGAAGAGTACATTTACCAGAAGATAATGTTCTTTCCAACAAATCTGTCCATAGCCACAGGATCTCTGTTTGAAGCTTTGGAAAAGCAATGAGGACACTACTTTCCCTCTGTGCTGGTTCTAGAGTTTTGAGGGCCCTAAGCTAGATTTGGAATAGGGGTCACCCCCACTCGCAGCAAAACATTTTACTGTCCACTCTCTTGATGCCAGGGAGAATAATTGTTTTCACAAACATTTGTACAAACGTTGACGTGACACATACAGTCATTGTTATTGTTTCAAAGCATATCTTGCAATTCTACACAGTTAGCCTTGAGGCACTGAGAACCTATTGGAATATTATAACAAATACATTAAAAAAGCTATTAATTTCTCATCGGGCAGAAACAGAAATATGTTTTAACAGTTCAGTACAGTTTGTCATAGATTATGCTATATTAATATGATATCTAAGCAATAACATGTAACAAAATCAGTGGGGGCCCCTTTACATTTAAGGCCCCTGGGCACTTTTTCTATTTGCCCCATTGCTTGTTTACCTTTTGACCATGTCTACCAAAAGTTTATCTATCTGGCTAGCAATTTTAAAACGTAGCTAATTGTCATCTAACGGATTGGCTGACACAACAGAAAAATTGCTGACGCACAACGACATTGTTGAATTTCACCTGCCGTATTCTATATTTTGTACTCTCAATAGGTGTTCCATAAAAACAAAGTGGATAAGGGACCCTAAGCCACTTCTTATTTTGCTTATGCCTGGAGTTGACCAAGCATCCAACTGTTCTAATTACCTAGAATAACTGAGAGCAGATCTACTAGCGTATCACATGTTTAGAATTTGGCAATGTTCAACAACTGGTGGTAAATCGACTTGGTAGGGAAGGGACTTGGTCCAGTCTTTCACAGCTCAGTTGATCTCCATTGAAGGAAACAAACCCAAGGTCACCTCTGGACAGCTTGTTGTATACATCCCGTGGTTTGGTGAGTATGCTGTTAGAGTTGGGGGTGTGTGGGAGGGCAGCGGGTGGTTGAGTCAGACTCAGAGGAGGGGATCGGCTCATCCCATGTTGTGTGTGTGCGAAGGTGTGTGTGTTGGTGAGTATGTGTGTGGGTGTGTGACAGCCATGTGGCAGGCTATTACTCAATACCGTCTGGAACATTCTAAGCAGAACATGGAAACGTTGCGGGGAGGCACATGCGCTATTGTGCACGATACATTCGTTGTCGTTTCCTCAAACATACATCGGAGAAAATGCATCGGAGAAAATGCTATGACACAAATAGTATGTATTTGTTATCACAAATATATTACGATTATTCATTTAATGGCGACAGGCAACGCCATAGATCGACATTATATGTTGTAATGTTTACAAAATGGCCGCCTTGGTGCTTTCTAGCTAAATGAAAAGGAAGAAGATGGAGATGTTGTACTTTTTGGGGCGATAGTAGGGATTGTTAGTTAGTACTGTTGATTGTATAAGAAGGTGCTAAATACTTGATCCTGTTTTCTGTAATTTCTTCACTAAAAGATGAGCCCTTACAATGTTTTTATATTTTCACATACCCCCCTCCCACAGCTGAAGTAGGTTGTTGGGTTAGTCGTCACTAAATTATTTTCTTCATCACAAACAACAAGCTCCATTATAGAGAAATGTTTGTTTACACAAGTGATACTGATTATATTTTTGTCAAAGGTAGGCTTAAGATTTCCAGCATCACATTTCAGTCCATTACGATAATATACAGTATGTGCTTACGTTTTAAGATTGATCAAAATATATAAATGTTTAAAAAACAGTGGGAGCTGAAAATACCTATTATAGGTTTACGAAAATACATGTTCATAAATTGTTGATATGACTACAAATATATCTAGTCAAATGCCAAAGTATACTACAAAATACATTACAGAAGCAGTTTGTCTTGGGCAACAGGAATATGGAGGTACTATAAAACTGTGAAATCCCTCTTTTCATTAAATACTATTTATTTGTAAAATACAACAGCATAATGTGAAGGCCTCTGAGCCTTCTACTTGAAAGCTTTCATAATATGAAACAAGAAATGGTTTCCCAATTCTTCACCCCACGAGATAGGTTAACTTTTGGAAGTCGAGTGAGAGTCGTTTTTCTTTGTAATTGGAAGGAAAAGGATAAGGTAGCTAACTTTCCCACCAGTTTCAAACTAACTCCTTTTAGATTTAGAGGGGTTATAGCTACTGAGAGAAGGAAGACTCATGCATGCATAGTGAGGATTTGTGGTTTCCTCTATGCTTTGCTCATGGTACAGTAGGCTATGAAGTGTATTAAGAAGTGAGTGAATACCATAGCATGTATTTCCAATTTAGATGTCCACATTCTTCACCATAGTTGCAAAACAACTGAATGCTAAGTGAACAGGAAACATTGAAAAGCTTTTTCCTCAATAAATGTACTGTACAATATATATTTTTGGAACAGTGCCAAATAAGTTTGGGAAATGAACAGTCTGATATAAAACCCTTGCATTGTTTATTATGTTAACAAGTGCCTGCTTAAACTTGCAGTATAAAGAGTGAGCACTCTGTTAAAATTTTAAACAAAGAAGGAAACAAAAGAACGATAAGGAAATGAAAATGTGTCGTTGTTTCTTGGAGGGGTTCTGTAAAGACTCCTCATGGGTGTGGATGGAACCGTTAAATGTTCCCTCTACTGATGAACATTGGAAGGACAGATGGCGTGCTTTCATTTCACAAAACTCTGGGATGTTTCACATTTCAATCTCACACAGAGAAACATCTGACTTGGTTGACAGTTTTGATCAAGTCTTCGTATTAGTTGATTCTCTCATATCATTTAATATGATTAGATTATAATTCAAGAGTCATTCATTCATGACCGTTTCCTTTGAAGAAATAAAGCGCCTCACTGAATATGAAAGAAACTTCTTCCAATTAGATCCCAACTTGAAATAGATAATGAATTTCTCATTCTTTTGATGACAAGCCTAAACTTTTACAAACAGAAAACAATTGAAAGAATTAAAAGAACACAAACAGATGGCAATATAAAATGCAAACAAACAAAGTACGTAGTAATTGCTTCTCTATTGTTGTGTCAGTCTCTCCCAAACAAATTGTCTGTCATGAACTATAAAACTTCCAAACAATGCTAAATGGTGTCAGTATTTACATTGCATCTGTATTTACTGTGTGATGTGCAGAGTTTTTCTAAAAGTGCAAAGTGGTCATCGTAAAAAGGCATTTTTCAGAGTATATATCTTTGTTTTTATCTGTAACTGCCTAACTATCGTGTAAATACATAGGTTAATAAAGAAAACACGTTTTAAAGTGGGACCAAAATCACTATGACAAAGGATGTTCATTAGGAAACATTTTGTTTCATTCGCCCTTTTTAAAGACCATGCTTGCATGCTTGTACCTTAACCAAAGGCTAATGAGTTGCCTAGATGCAAGGAAGCTGCAAAGAGTGTCTTTCTGTGTGTTGGTCATTCCATGAAGCGAGCACTCATTAGAGCTCTATTTGACAGCAAGGTCACAGGAGTTTATCTGTGTGCGGAATAGGGCTATTTATTCTGTGTTACTTCAGCTTTTAGCATTTTGTGCAATAATTAGTTTAAATGCAGGCTCATTGCACACATTATTTCAGTCTATACTGGACACCATTTGGAAAATAAAACTGGATGTTCATTGTTAGAGTGGTATGTTTGTGTTAACCTGTCAGCAACCACAGGCTATGCTGTCTGTTAAAGAAGTGTACAAAGTGTAAAATCTTTCATTGATTGTATTCAAGATACAATAATAATAATAATAATAATAATATGAAATTAATTTATACATATATATATATATATTGAATATAAATGCATGTGTAATTCCTCCAAACGTTGTATATATATGCATGTATTTTTACCTCTTGTACACATAAAGTATGTACAGCATATAAACATATATACCAATTGAATCAGCATTTAAGTTAGAATTTATTTCAATGTCATTGTAATTGCTTTAAAAAAAGGAACAATAAACTATATATTTGGTTTAAATTATTTTGGAATAAGCAGCAATTGCATTAAAGTGTATGCATTATGGTAAACTAAATAATTCCGGAGTAAATTTGTTAATCACTTCTGTATATTAGAGGGCAGGCTATATTTCTACTGTATCGAAAAAAGGAGTTATCAATCCTATTTATGTATTTTTGAACTCTAAAACTTACTCAACTAAGACTTCGATACACTCAAAGATGATTTCTTGTATTATTTTATAATAATTTGTGGAAGGTTGATATTTTTTTGAAAAAAAGCAGTTTTAACATTATATAAAGCCGCTTAGAATGTTAATTAATATGTTTCAGATTTAAGTTTCACAAATATTTAAATTTGTGAAACTTAAATCTGAAACATATTAATTTTATATTCATCTGATGACAATCCATAATTGGAATCAAACAGACATTTTATTTTATAACAAGAAAAATTTAGATATTTAGAGAATATTTAATAAATATATATACATTATTAAACGCTTACTACAATCCATGGAAATCATGTAATGCTATATAAAACCAAACAACATATCTTTTTATCATGTATGAATTCAAAATACAAAACAAATATGGTTGCAGGTAATACAAATATATTCAGTTACTGTATGTTTCACAAATCAACCTTGAAGCAATCATTTTACAAATCCTGTTTTCTTTTATTTACAGTGTAATGTTCTGTAAATTATTGTATATTGTCAGTGCTTTAAAAACCAATATCTTTGATGAAATAGCGTTTATGGTGATAGGCTTGAATTAAAAATATGTCACTACGATATTTTGCAGTTACAACACAGGCTATTTGGCTTTAAATGTGACTCTGTGGAAAACGTGATGCAAATTAAAACTTTTCCAAATTCCAGCAAATTGGCATATTTAGAACTTTAGGCTATTTTTAAAATACTTAATGAGGTATTTCTATCCATGTCATAGAAGGCCTAAATGTAACAGGGAAAAAACATTGAGCTAAAATGGCGGCGCTCATACATCTGTGTGATTGTACTGTAATCTGGTGTGATTGAAATCCTAATATTTTGCCTTCTTCTAATGAAGTGAGCATTTTGTGGACATGGTAAGATATATTCATCGTTAATAATGTTGAATGGCAAAGGTGGGATATTGTCTGTTAAGCCATTTTAATTCTATTTGCCTACTGTCCATCTTAGTCATCATTATAATACTTCAGCTTTTGTTTTAGTATATGTGTTATGTAATTCTGAGTATTTGTTAGGACCATGTATGTGAATGTGGACCTGTGTGCAGTGCACGCTTCAACTTCCACTCCTCTATAAGGTCAGTTGACAAACCAAGGCTATTCAATAATAATTCTGTAAGGGGCATGTTTTTACAAACACGTAACTGCTTGGATCAATGTAAACAGTGTTAACACCTGTGCTACAGGGTGAATAGCACCATTAACTGTGTGAAACACTGACTAGACATGACTGCAGGTGACGTCAGAGCGAGTGTATGGGGATAAACACAGTGAGCGTGTGGTATTTTTTGCCAACCTTTATTCAAGTACAACAAAAGCAGGGTTATATAACTTTACGTTTTTCGCCTGCCATTTTAATTTGCCCATGTCCCCTGAGTAGGGTCTCCATTATATAACCAATAGCCTGCCAACATCCTGCAGCTTGTTTATGGTGACATCTTGTTGCCGGGGTGACGGGGTCCTGCCAGTGTGCAGTCTTTATTAGTCTTCATGCACGGCTGGCATGGGCACCTCCCAGCAGCGGCGCTGACAGCCGCTTCAATCAGTAATACCCCTCCCCTTTCTCTACTCAGACCCAGCCCTGAGAGCCACATTGATAGGCAACTCAGGGCTGACTGACAGCCCAGTCTGGAGCATGAGGAACACAAATGTAATACTCCGGACCCCTATTCTAGTCAGGCACTTAGTCAGCCTACTATCAACACCATACTCCACTCATGACTAATTAATAATTGCAGAGTTCTTTTTTTCTGCCCTGAAATCACGTATAATCACTCTCACTTACTAAAATGTCAGCCTTTGACCCCGTTTAGACAATAGAAGTGCGTGCATTCTTCTTCACACATGGCTCTCAATTGGGTCTTTGAAAGGGCCTGATGAAAGATACCAAAGCTAATTTTGCTGCAAACAAACACGAGACGGACCTATCCCTTTAATCTCAACAGTACTTTCAAAATATGGCCTTGGAGAAATGACAAAATGTTAAATTATTTCTACTATATCATGTGAAGAGAATGCCACAGCCTTTTTAGCTAAATAATAAATCACTAAATAATCCTAATTTGAAACGTGCTGAGACTGATTATCTTTTAATCTGAGGGCTGAATTCCTAATTCCAGGCAGCAAAGTTTTCTCCAAGGAGCAGCAGGAGGCGCTGTAAAGCAGTTAGCCCTTTGATAATGCAAGGCGAGCAAAAACAAACATGGCTGATTAGGGGGGCAGGGTTAGATTTACCTTCCGGTGGCTCTGCAAGTTAATGCAACATTAACATTGGATGAACGTCTGGGAGCCTGGAGCATCTATACTAAAGAGGTACCCACAGTCAGGCGAAGTAACAGAGATGTCCTGGTTTGACCTCAGCCAACCATCACAAAGTAATAGCATACTGTATAAAAGTCAAGAAGAGGCCTGTAAATTAATAGCTAGTTCTATTCATTCGTTCTATGTCAAGGCTTTTTCTATCAACATAGCAATCACCTGATTGCGTTTATGTTTTGCATGTTTGTTTTGATATTGTCATGAGCATGTATCTGTGCTGAGTGTCTCATATGGATAATGTGGCATGCTGTTTCAGGTAATTTAAATCCCAAAGTGTTTTCTATCTATATTTGTGATATAAACTCCCAGGGGTGACAAGTTGCACCCAGGGATTTGACGATAGAAAACCACAAAGTTTGAAAGCTGAATCCCAGTTTAGCTCTAGAAAATCGAAATAACTTGAGGCAAACTGGAGAGCCCTGCTTTGTCCTGGAGTGCAGTGGTAGCGCAAAGAAACTGTAGCGTAATACGAACAAGTTAGCTTCTTGAACACATTTGAAGAATCACACACACACACACAAACACACCCGCAACCATACAAACAATGCTTAATCAATTTGTTGTTTACAAGATTATAAAACAGGTTACTGTAGGTGCTGCAGTTACAGAAATATTATCATTGTTTTAATGATGCAATGTTGTAATGAGTACAACATTTTTTATATTTTCTCATTGATAGATAACCAAATATTAATTTGTAACAAAAAATTATAATTGCTTAATCCCTCCTGAGGCATTCCTGCTCCTAAATGGGAAGGCTGAGTTTACCAAACAGACTGTGAAAAACTGGGAATTTGACGGCTCATTTTATAGCATTCAACACCAACAAGCCTGTCACATCCCCACTCAGCCCTAGTTATACAGCGGATGGTGGCAGACAGAACACGTGCCATGTTGATGCCTAGTTGATGCCCTGATTTTGCCCAGATGGTGCCCGGCTGTGAATGCTCTCCTGTGGTCATAGCCAAACCTCGTCACAACATTGTTTTACATGTTAGTCTGCCATGCAGATCCAAGGTCACGCTGCATTATAAACCGTCATGCAGACTATCCCCCAATATATTAACAGAGAGTATGTAGCAGCTTGTTGCATCTTTTTGCTTTTTAAATATCAACATTATTTTAGTAAGCAATTCACATAATTTCAGTGTCAGTCAGAGTTGATATTTTTAAGAACTTCTAACATAGCCTCTGTGATTGTATTTTGCCAACTTTATCATTTTGCTTTGAAATTGGTGTTTTCTAATAATTTTCACAGAGGCTAATGAAGACCCATCAGATATGTTATTATTTTTAGTATGTGCCTACTAATTTACCACTTTGAAAAGTGCTCTGGTAGATTGTTTTTCTTAAATATTGTAATTGAATTTTTAAAAGCATTTCATTAACAACACAGTATCTTTGTCTTGGTAAAAGAGTATAAATTAGCTAAGCAGAAATGATCTTGATGTTCACAACAATGTTGTATTTTCCATGTTGTGCTTCTAAGAAAACAGTTTTAAATTAGATACAGTACAATGCAGCATGTGATGACCAATGTATTACTTTGTCTTATGAAGGTCAAAGGGCAGCCTTAATGAGATGTTACTTATTCATTGAAGCTATGGAGGATGGTAGCATCATGCTAACCTAGGCTCACCAGAGACTAGCTTCTGTATATCTTAGAGATTCTCTGAGCCATGAGGGTGCTGAGGAAAGCAGTATTGCGTGACTCCAGGACACATTAAGAACCCATCGAACATGGCTGAGGGGCCCGAAAGAACAAACGTGAGAGAAGGGGATAAAAATGCACTAAATTATATTGGCAAAGCAGGCAGGGTTTGTAGTGCATGACAGTGGGCTCCACTATAGAGACATCTGCTGATGACACAGTTTGGGGAGACCTGGTGAAGAGAAGGCTTGGCGGTGAATGGTGGATTGAGACCACATGGCGGCCCGCTGAAAGAGCACCGCATCCCACACAGCCAGCCACTAGGAGCATAAAGCCATAAAGTTGTGAAGCGGAAAGCTGTTGTTCGCTTTATATTACAGAAGAGAGCCTTGGCTGCCCGATGTGCAGTGCACCTCTATTCCTGAAATACATTCAAAGGCTTTCTAGCTTTCTGGTTCATGGGCTTCTGGCGATCGGCAGGCCCACAATTCATGGGCTGGATCTTATTGACATTGTTGTTGTGCAATGTTTCTTTACTCCAGCGGTAAAAAGTAAATATCTGCTGATGTGCATCTACAGGATGTTCCCTGTTGTTTTATTCCTTCCTGGAATCGTGGCAGCTTGGTGAATCTCGATCCGATTGACACGCAGATAGATAAACACTCTTTCCTGCGAGTCTCGTTTCTGGGTCTGGTTGCTGTACAGCTGAAGGAAGAGGAATCTGTTTCAAGGGGCCCACTTGTGGCTTTGGTGTGGTGTGTAAGACTTCCCAGGGAGAGACACCTGAATGTTAGACGCAGCGGGTGGCCCTGGGTGCCGCAGTCCCTCAGTAAGGACCCAGAACCGTCCACGTCAGAGCAGCTAGCGACACGACAGAGCGATGACGCCCACAGTGTTTTGCAACGGTCCGCTTCTGTCACAGTCTGGCTTCTGTTACAAATCAATCCGTCGATTGCCAGCTATTTCATAGTGGTGCAGTTGCCGGATTTCTTAAGCCACAAATAACGTGGGCGTACGTAAAGGTCCACACAGTTTATAGTATAGCATTGACAAAGAAAATCTGAGGGTTTAAATTGAATTTGTTTTCAGAAGATTTTCCTTTTTTGTCAATTATTTGTGATTTACACTAATCTTAAATAGAATTGTATGAAAATTGACCAACTGTATGAATAATTTAGAAGTTAGATGAAAGGTATGTAGGTATTGACCTTTGCTGTTAAAGTGCATTAAAAATGTTTGTATAATATGCACAGTCCTCTACATGACAAAGCATATCAACTTACTCTAATTATTTATGTGTAGCACAAACTGTTAGGACCCAGTGTTTGGTTTCAGAAAACACTACTGAAAAAAAAACAACTGGAAG
The DNA here is from genome assembly GCA_016801145.1 of Umbra pygmaea. Classification (NCBI taxonomy): domain Eukaryota; kingdom Metazoa; phylum Chordata; class Actinopteri; order Esociformes; family Umbridae; genus Umbra; species Umbra pygmaea. The sequence continues at coordinate 2,122 of JACXGM010004445.1, read as the reverse complement.
AATTACCAAAGGTTGTGAATGTCCACTTTTGAAAGATACATGCACACTTTACTAAACCTCTTGAAATGTTATAACCAACCACTCACCTTTTAGCCTTGATATGTTATAACCAACCACCAGTGTTGCCACAGTTACTTTGAAAAAGTAATCTGATTACTGTAACTTAGTTACTTTACAGATTACAGTCAGCAGCTGCCGACAACACCCCTTACCGCCTCAAAATATAAATGACAACCGGTTTTGCCAACACTCACTTTATTGGAAGTGCATTTTTAATAGTAACATCAACAACATATTTAACTGTTAACACTGTAATGGAAACTTACTATTTATAATCTACATTGTGTATAAATGTAACTAATAAATTATTTTTAACGTTTTTTATTCAAAAAAATAGTGGTAGTTTTAATTTACTGCAATAATCATTGTTAATTCATTATAAAGCTAGTGAATTGTAACCAAATGCAATTGTACTGTGTGTAAAGAAACATTAAGAGTATATGATAGGAAAATAATTATTTAACATGTTCACTTTTTATTAATAAGAGTAACAAATACTTTGTACACACAATTTGATTGAATATATTATTAGTGTCTCATGTGAAAACATGATTACATTTAAAAAACATTCACTAGAGTCTGTTTCATCCAACAGACTCTAATTTTAGCAACACATGAAAATGGACACACTACCTATCTTTGCAATGAATTAACAATGGTTATTATATTGAATTACTAGTGCTATTATTTTGAAAAGGAAAATCCGAGTTTGTGTTGCTGGCATAAGTGTTGCTAGGCAAACGGTTCTTGCCTAGCTAGCGCCAGCTCCGATTGACCTCATGTTGAACACGTGACTTGTCGCATACGTGACTTGTCGCATACGTGACTTGTCGCATACGTGACTTGTCGCATACGTGACCTGTCGCATACGTGATTTGTCGCATACGTGACTTGTCGCATACGTGACCTGTCGCATACGGAGACACAAGAAGAAAGCAAAAATATATATTTTTTACTAAGGAACATGACAGTAACGCACAGTGACTTGGATAAGTAACTTTAATCTGATTACTGGTTTGGAAATAGTAGCGCATTAGATTACTCGTTACTGAAAAAAGTGGTCAGACTAGAGTAACTCACTGCAAACCACTCAACTTATATAGCACTAGTATGTTATATAACCAACTACTCAACCTTTTGGCCTAGCATTGATATTTTATAACCAACCACTCAACCTTTAGCATTAAAATGTTATAACTCAACTGGTTGGTTAAATATTGATATGTTTATAACCAACCACTCAACCTTTAGCATTGATATGTTATAACCAACCACTCAACTGCTTGGTTTAGTATTGATATGTTATAACCAACCACTCAACCTCATGGTTTAGTATTGATAAGTTATAACCAAACACTCAACCTGTTGGTTTAGATGTTATATGTCATAACCAAACACTCAAACTTTGGGTTTAATATTGATATGTTATAAGCAACCAGTCAAACGTTAGCACTGATATGTTATAACCAACTATTCAACCTTTTGGCTTGATATGTTATAACCACCCACTCAACCTCATGGTTAAGTATTGATATGTTATAACCAACCTCTCAACCTTTTGGTTTAGATGTTGTATTTTATAACCAAACACTCAATATGTATGTAATATTGTATGTTATAAGCAATCAGTCAAACTTTAGAACTGATATGTTATAACCAACTATTCAACCTTTTGGCTTGATATGTTATAACCAACCACTCAACCTTTAGCATTGAAATGCTATAACCAAACACTCAACCTCTTGACTTAGTATTGATATGTTATAACCCAACACTCAAACTCTGGATTTAGCATGTTATTACCATCCACCTAACCTTCAGCAATGACATGTCATAACCAACCACTCAACCTATAGGTTAAGAATTGATATGTTATAGCTAACCACTCAAAAACTTGGTTTAGTATTGATATGTTATAACCAACCACTCTACCTCTTGGCTTATTATTGATATGTTATAACCAACCACTCTACCTCTTGGCTTAGTGTTGATATGTTTGAGTTTAGTATTGATATGTTATAACCAATTACTCAACCTTTGGGTTTAGTATTGATATGTTATA